>VDFB02074083.1:0-52666 GCA_007258455.2 Sequoia sempervirens | reverse complement strand
CTCACTCCCTCTATCTATCTCTCTTTATCTCCCTCCCACTCTCTCCCACTCTCTTAGGTCTCTCCCTCTAGCAACCTACCTAGGTAACTCTCTCTCTCTCTCCCTCTCTCTCTCCCCTCTCTCTATATATTCATCCCACCCTACTTAGATAAGTCCCTCTCACTCCACCCCCTCTATCTCTCCCTCTCTTAGGTCACTCCCTCCCACATCCTCTCCCTCTCTCAAGTCTCTCACTCACACTCCCTCTATCTCCCACTCCCTCTCACTACCTATCTCTCAAGTCTCTCCCTCTCACCACCTTACACTCTCAAGTCTCTCCCTTTGGCACCCTACCTACATAACTCTCTCTTTCTCTCCATCTCTCTCTCCCCCCCTCTCTCTCTCCCACCCTCCTCTCTCTCTCCCTCTCTCCCTCCCACCCTAGCTAGCTAAGTACCTCTCAATCCAACCCCTTCTCTCCCACTCCCTCTCTCTTAAATTCTCACTTCCACCCCCCTCTCTCTCCTTCCCACCCTACCTAGACAACTCTCTCTCTCTTAAAATTCCCCTCCCTCTAAAGACATACATAAATACATACATAGAAGCATAATACATATGTACATACAATTCTACATACATAGAAGCATACATGTACATGTGTAGATACAATCTTACATATATATAGGCATACACACAATATACATGTATTTATACATACATGCATACATACAGGCATAAATACATACATACAAGCATGCATACATGCATACATGCATGAAATACAAGCATACATGTACATACAAACATAAAAATATATAAAAATACATTCAATAGAGTAGCATTTAACATAAAGAAAGACATAATGCGAGCACATTAGACTACGCTTGTGTTATGTCTTGCTAGACACGTCCCTCACAAACACAAAAAAACCATGTCAAAACTAAGATATAACGTGTGTACGTTATATCTTGCTTTGGGAATCCCCAAGCCTTGGGCTTGGTATTTGCCTTGGAATACCAACTCAAAGACTTGGAGGGCATTCGCAATGACTAAAGACGTGTTTTTGCAAATTCTACAATATTTCACATAATCGGGTTCATGCTCATCGTCAGGATTGCACATGGTTCAATATCAAATAAATCGAACACCTGGGTAATGTTAGGTTCTCTCTTAGCTATCCAACAATGTAATTTTTTTCACTTTTTGACAATGTTAAGCATTTCATCCATAATTTATTTTGTTTTTGTCTCTTTTTTGGCAAAAAGCAGTGTTTTTTGCTTTTTTCGTTATAAATTATCCGTTTATCAAATTTTCAAATAAATTACATTTTTAGAAACTAGACTCCATTCTACAATTTAAAAAAAAAAAATTCAATTATTTTCCAAAATTTGTAGGGGTAGCACGACTAAAATTCTATTTTTGAGGAAGTGTCCACTTAGAAAAATAGTAAAAAATCAAATATTCATTAAAAAATTATCAGAAAAATTGTGCATCAACTAATTATTGTTAGTTAGTTTCTCATCAGAGTGATTTTAAAAATACTAAAAAAAAGTTCACCATGCTAGGGATGTAGAAGAGTTGCTATGTTATGTTTTTCTGACAAAAAGAACACCAATTCATGTACATCCCTCTTTCGAACCCCTTAATCTCAACCATTTTCAAAATAAATTAGTAGTTTAGAAAGTAGACTTAGAGCACTTTGATTCTTGTTTTTGTTCCATCTCAAAATTTTCATTGTAACTATCCTCAATTTCACGTCCATGGTCAATATTTCCTGATTTTAGAAAAAAGTGGCCACTTAAGCCCCCTTTTTAGGAACCATATTTTTGCACTTACCCTACCACATGGGCTCAAGTATCACATCCTATTTCTTGGCATCACTTATGGGTATTAAAATGGTGAAGACAGACGCAGAGGCTTTAGTTAGGCGGCTCTTTCTTGCAAAGTTTCTTGTGGGCATTGAGGAGATTTTGTATGCTTCTTCCTGGGTGTTGGCATCCCTCACCCTAGGGACATGCACACCCTTCACATTCCCAGTGATGTGGTAAAATATTATCCATTTCTTCTTGATTTGAAGGGGTTACCATTGGTGCAGCACAATCACTTGGTGGTGATTAGCGTCGATAATATATTGAAGGTCTTCAATTTTCCTAAGGCCCAATGTGGATAGTATGTTCCAAAATTTAGGGGTTTTGCAATGGCTAATCTCTTCCTGAGGGGTAAAAAATCTATTTAAAAATTTATGGTGGTTTGTGCTTATGTTTCCTTTTCTTTTTTTTGATATACACTATGATGGCTGCCCTTGGTCGGGCCTTTTGTCTTAACATAAGATTTTTGCGTTGGTCGCCCTAGGTTAGACTCTTTGTTTAGAGAAATTTTAGTTGCTTATGTGGCTATTTTGTCAGGAATTACAGTTGGTTGGGTTTGATACTTAAAGTTTTCTATTGTTGGCAGTAGCAACAATTTAAAAAATCTTGTGTGGCAAAGGTTTGTAAAAGTTTCTACTATCAATATAAACTCTCTTGTGTATCAAAAAAAAATTAAATCAATTTTTTTTCAAGGGGAAAACTTTCTTTCAATTAAAAATAATCCTCAAATTAGAGGTGTGCCAAATACAATCCTTTTATCTATTTAGTGTCATGTAGAAGACATAAAATTCCTTCCTTCAATTCATCAAGCTTGTCCTTCTAATGAGAGGAGAGTAAGTTTAGTTGTCCATTCAAAAATGTTATGAATTCTTTCATGTTACATTTCTTGATCCCAATTGTGAAAAATCTAATACATTCTCTCAAATTTGTATTATTCTTTAAGGTCATTGTATTAAATATTGCCCCAATATTGTTGAATGTAACCAAATAATTGTAACTTGAAATGGATGCAAGAGAATCATTATGTCATGAGTTGTTGAAATATTTGTGTTGGAGTTAATTGTGAGCTCTCAACACCCTAGGATCACCTGCAAGAGAAAAATAACTTTCACAAGAGAGAAATGGCAAGAATATCATGTTATGGTTATGGATGTAAGATTTCCAAATTGAATATGACAATGAACATAAGATGCCTTGATTATAAAGGAAATTTTTGAGATAGGATTAGTCAAGATCTTGACACATGTCTTAATCATGTATGAGAAAACTACCTCGACAATATTAAATGACTTAGGACACAAGCATTAAATTCCAAGAGATAAGATAAGATCTAATGACAACTAACACCATCTAGAAATATTCCCTCCTAGGACCTAAGTAAACTTAACATGTAAATAAGATCCACTAATTAACTAGTAAGGTAAATTACCTATTTAAACCAATAATTTGTTCAAATCCAACTTACCATACATTCTCTAAGGACATCAATGAATTTCATTGCAAAAAAATCATCATTCTGTAACCATGGATTTTCCCTTCTACAAACAAATTGTTACCAATGGTGGCTCTAATCACTCCTTCAATCAAGGGAACAACTATAATAAATAGTATTTCCATTTTATTAAAGAAATTTTTATTCAAACATTGGCATTGGTGGCCCTTAATGGAGATCCTACACTCCATGTTTTAATCATAAGCCAACAAATATCACAAAGAAAGCTTCCTCAACTCTAATTATCAAGAATGAAGATGACCATATTCATTAAACTCAAGATACAAAGGACACCTCTCAAAAAAAATCTTGATCACACAAAATTTGAATTTAGCCTACCAAGCTTCGTACAATTGATTGGCCCACAAAAAGAAACTTGTTTAAATTCAACCAAGTTTCACTACAATCAAAAACTATTATTTTATCCTTTTAATCAATGTCACATTTTGCTAGATAGTCTACAATTTTATTAACCTCGTGGAAGAAATGTTTTATTTTTAAATTATCAAGTTTGTCTAATAAAGAACAAATCACCTCAATCTATTTATTTAGTTTGCAATTCTTAATGTTTCAATAAGATAGCCCATTAATGCAAATGATAAAATTTTCTTCAATATCAATGGATCTTAAATTCTTAATATCACATGTCTTTATTCCTTCACAAACAACACCAAACTCATTTTTGTTGTTTGATCCACCTAGGATTTGTTTTTCCAAGGCACATACACTTCCTCTAGCCACATTTATGATAATGCAACCAACTCTAGAGGCCTTAAGATTACCTCAAGAGGTCTTGTCAAATTTTAGTTTCAATTTTCCACTTGAAGGGGCCAACCATCTTGCTTTATTGCTTTTTTCAAGAGACTTTGATTGGGATGCATAAGAGAAGAGATTCAAGGGGAGTTTTAGTAGAGTTCAAGATTGCATAATCTAGTATCCCAATGAGTGAACTTATTTATAGATGAATTTCTAATTTTAACATTTAGGAATTCACAAATACCAATTTTCATCAATTTTTTAACTTTGACTGTTGAAGAGAACTTATCATTGAAAATTATCATATTCCTTTCTTTCCAAATATATCAAATAACCATAGACAGGCTTACCATCCATAGCCCTTATCATTTCTTGCTTCAATTAATTTATTTTTGTGGAAAAAAATGTCCATTCAATATTTTTTTGTGGGGTTAGGGAAGTGTTGTGCATTTTTCGCACACACGCCCCGCTAAAAGCAATGACCGTCTTTTGTATGGTTTGTTTGTCTGCTTGCCTTAGGGTTTTGACCTTTTCCCCTTAAGGGATAAGTTCCTAGGTTTTGGTTTTGCTTCACCCAAAAATTCAACATCTTATCTATACTCAAGGCATTTTCCTTGCAACATCATGACCCAATTCTGGCTCTTAGAAGTCTGCCTCAACTCAAAATTGCACTTAGAGATTAAACTAGCAAAGTTTGGGAGAAGTTTAGAAAATCCGAGCTCCCTCAGATTACCAGAAGTCTAATCTGTCCAGAGATTCTGCCTCCCCTTGGATTTTCCAAGTCCACGGTGCCTTCATTTTCCTGAGCTTTTCAAACATCTTTTCAAGGCATTTATGGCACACATGAGTGGTCTTTTAGGGAAAATGTGAGGTATATTTGATGTCGAATGTTGATGTTTTGGTCAGTTTACATTAGGTGCATTTGACATTGAGTAAGATTTCTCTCTTCCAGCGCACCGTATAACCTAAGAACTGGTTATTGATCATCACTCCAAATCTCTACGGGCTTTCATTGGGTTTCCTTTTCCCGCACTCCGTTGTAAGGTAAGTCATCTTTCATCTCCATGGAAATTTGAATGCATTTTGTGCTAGATGGTTGGGTTCTTGCAGAATGTGTGTTGATCATTGCATAAGAGGTTTTAAATGACTTCATTTGTTGCTTCATTATCATCGTTTAGGATTTCTCATTGCTTCAAGTGTGTGTGCGATGGATTTTTAGTTAAGTGCAATGGTTTGAATGGGATATTGGGGCCAATTAGAGTCTTTAGGATTTTCCCTTTTGATTGTACTTTCGTATTGATGTTGAGATCTTAGGGTGTTGCACTCTGATGAAGCTCAATTTAGAAACCCTAGTTTCTCAAATTCCCTAGTTTTAGGTTGTGAGTTCAATGGATAAAATGGATAATGTTAAGAGATTGTTGTGTAAAATGTTTGATTTAAACCATCATGAGGAGTCAACATGAATTCAACAAGGTAAAATTATCATTATTCATCTTTTTAGCATGCAATGAGTTCAACACTTAGAAAATTTTTGAGCTTGGGAAAACCTTTAGAAATTCTAAGGTAGCTTGGATTTTCTGAGCCTTAATCCACTCAAAGAATCTGGCTTCCCTTGCATTTCTTGAATCCTCTGCAGCCTCAAAATCTTGAAACCCAAAGCACAAGCAAACTGATGACAACTTTGTCTTCAACAAGGAGAGAATTCGACACTTAGAGAAATTTCAAGTTTGAAACACTATCAGAAATCCTGAGGTAGCTCAGATTTTCTAAGCCCGGAAACCTGAAGATGCGGGCCAAAACATGCAAAATCCACCTTGCTTTAATCAATTTTCCCATGATAACTTAAAGTCCATTTTTGCATGACAAATCTTTAGTTGAAGCTATAGTTCTAAACTTGAGACTCACATAATGTTCTCTATTTGCATTTTAAAATGATTAATTTAATTAAATGGTTTAAATTCATCATTTAATTAATCAATCTACATTGATTAATGCAAATTAGTTTCAAAAATAAAGCTAATTTTGAAGGCATATTCTCCATCTCATTTATCATACTTAGCATATATTTGAAAATATGCATTCTCCATTAACAATCATTTATGACCACCATGCTTAGCTCATAAGGCCTACCACACTTGGCATATATTTGTCAAAAATTTAATAACCTGCCATAATATTTAGCACAAAGTCTTATATTTGATAAGGCCGACCATATTATTGCTTGGCTCATTGACTTAAAAGTCATGGCCACGAGGAAAATTAAAGAACATAATGATTTTCTTCAAGGCCCAAAAGATAGTAAAAAAGAAACACCATTGAACCCATGCAAAAAGAGAAATGAGGAACCCTAAAAAAATTATGCTCATTTGACTTTGGAAAAGCTTCATGAAGAAGTTGGCCGCCGACCTGCTGAGTAGGGTTTCTAGAAATCACTCTATCTGGAGCTCGACCTACACACTCTTTGGACATTTTCTGAGGAATCTCAATAGAAAAATGCTTGGTAACTTTGATCCTTCCATAAAAATGATAATTTCTTACCATTTTGAATCATCTTTTGGCTTATACAACCATGACCATGCATATTATCTGATATATCTCTTTGTGTTATTCTCCTTTCCCTGTTGATCTTTGCATCTTGTTGGCTCTGGCTGCCATGAGAGCTCAGTTCATGTATAAAGCAAGGCTTAAACTCAATTCAGCCATGGCCTTGGTCATTTATATGCATAAATGGTAAATTTCCATTGTCTCTTTGCTTCTTAAAATAAAAGCTTTTGAAAGATTTTTACTTGGAATGGTAAATATTTATGAGCCTTCTGACTACGACCATGCTTTTCTTGACTTGGATACTTTGAAACAAAGTGTATTATAGTCGCAGCCCTTATATCTCTTCTGAACATTTCCATTTCTAAGCAAATATTTGAATACCCCACTGTATTTGTATCCCATATTTTGGGTATTATGTATCACCTGAAAAGACAAAGTTGCGGCTGTATGGTGACTTTTCTAGGTTTCACTTGCTTTGAATGAGCATGGAATTTCTTTATTTTATAAACTTGAATATTGACATCTTTCCTGCTCTATGTATATATAACTTGTAATCTCCATCCGTCTTATCTCCTGTAGGATTACATACTTTGAAACTTTTATTTTATCTGAACATTGTTGCCTATGTCATCCTTTTACACTCTTTAATGTATAGCAATACTTTTTGAATAAATCTCCTGATGAGGCAACATTACTATATCAACACTCATGAATAGCATCATCTTATGAACTAGAAACTATCACATACTAATATGGCTTCACTTTGTTGTTCCCCATTAAGTCTTTTGTAGACTATATATGTGCTTTGAAAGAAACAATTTAAATGCCTCTCGATGTTATCCTTTACTTCAGTGTAAAGAGGCTCTGTACTTAATTACTATGCAATGTAAAATGCAAAACAAAGCTGAAACAAAATTTCAATGAAACTAATGATTTATTTAACTGTTCTTTCATTTTTTTGTTACATTTTGTAGCTATTGTTTTGCATCTTTGTAGACAGTGACTGTCATTTGAAATCAGATGCTCCATTTATTGTTAATGTTGATTAACATTTCTCATCATTATGAAAGCTTGTAACAATAGTCTTTTTTACTTTACCAATCTTGTAGCAACAATAATATTCACGACTGTTCTCTATAAAATGCTCTTTTCCTATGAAATACAAATCTATTTCTTTGCATGTCCTTAATTCTTCAACATTGCTACCTTATTACTTATGACAATAGATTGTCCTCTCATAACCTGGTGACCATTTGATATTCAAAGCTATCCTTCATAGTGACTTTGACTACTACCATTAATTACCTTTCTGATGTTATCATCTAGTACTTGAAACAAATATGTTTGTAGATACTTGTCTAAGCCATATTTTGCTGCTTTCAGCTGAAAACAAATCTGTTTATTTGTCATATCTTATTTCTTTTGATCAGCTGAACTCTTGTTGATGATTTGCGTTGATTGTAAAATATGAGAATGTTGCTTTTCATTATGAGTACGTGCTTTGGATTTGTAAGAAATAATTGACTTGTTGAATGCTCTACTTTCCCTTCAATATAAAGGGCTCAATGCCTTATTAAAATGTGAATATAAATAAAAGGTAGAGCTGAAACAAGAGATGATAAATGAAATATATTTCTTTAATTGTTTCCTTTGAATGATGAGCAAAAATAATTACTCAATCTGTTTTACCATGCTGAATTAGACTACTTTTATCATTTGATATTGCTTTACAACAATCTTGTTTGATAACTGTACAATACTTGATGACTCTACTTGATGACTCTCATGTAATAATGTGAATGAGAGGTGTCCTTATGATATGTCGGGCTCTACCCTTGTGGGAGCCCGTTTTACTCCACATATCCGATAAGATGATCACGAACATGATGAACCTGTTCCTGCACATTGAAACCAACAAGTTAGTAAAAATAATCAAAGCTAAAAGCTTCCATTGAACTATGTTTTTCTTGATTGTCAGCCTTTGTAACTCAATCATCTAGTGAATGCCTGATTTGATGCATATTGCATTCCTATTGGTAGCATAGGCATAAAGCAGAATGTAACTCATTATTGCTTAGAGTACAACTCTAATTCCATTCCTTTACAATTTTGCAGGTTCATGGAACTTGAAAACGAGGCTGCAACTTGGAGACGTGACAATTGAGGACATCAAGTGAAAGTGATTCATCATCACAGGAAATGATGAATTGCTCTTATTCTTTGCGCTTACGTTATTTTCAGTAGTGTAGTTTATCTTTGAATTTTGTTTTCATCATTTGATTGTCATAATCAAATTTAGTTACTCTCGCGGCTTTTGCGAGATTCAATGTTTTTACAAAATGAATAAAAGGCATTATTATGCAAATTTTCAATTTTTTGTTTTAACATTTGCACAACAAAACTATAATTCAGATGGAATCTGATGTTTATGATGAGCAATGAATACTTTAGCATCAAAACTTGAGAATTTTTTGTACCTATCAATGATGAGATCGACTCAGCTCTACCTGTTTGAGCTTGTAGTGAAAAATAGGTAATAAATTGGCGACCTCTATGGATTGTTTTCTTGCTAAACATAATAGACCAGTATATAGCTTATCCATTGGGCAAGGAGTCCATGTTTTACTCTGTTTTAACTCAAAAAACTATCACTCAACTTCAAACCAAACAAACTGAAAGAAACTATTGCAATTCTATTGAAGACATAATCTGAAAACCAGGTGTAGCAGCTGTACATATTGAAAACATGACAAAACTAAAATAAAACGTGCCAGTAGGCACTTATTGAAAGCATTACTGAAACTGAAAACTATCCTACTATGTATAGCTGAAAGCTTGATGCTTAATAACATTGTTTCAAATGAATCTCATTGACAGGGATTGGCAGTACTTCACCATCCAACTTTGACAGCTGAAATGCATTGTGTTCTTTCTTTTCTGTAATAATGTATAGGCCATCCCACAAGGCGTCAAACTTTGTATGTTTACCAGGCCTACTTTTGAGTTCATCCCACTTGAAAACTATACCACCTTCATTGAAGATCCTTGTTGTTGGTTTCTTATCGAATGTCCTCTTCATTTGAGAATGATGACTCTGAAGTTTTCTGAAGGCTTCCTTTCTGGTTTCTTCCAACTTTGTTAATTGAGCAAGCCTAACTTGCATTGGCTGATCCTCAAGTAACTCAAGCTCTTTTATGTAACTCAAAGTTGGCAATTCAATTGAGATAGGTAGTTTGGCCTCTTTGCCATAAACCAAAACATATGGTGAAAACCCTGTTGATCGTTTTTGCATAACTCTATTAGCCCACAGGGCTAACTTGAGCTTGTCATGCCATGACCTCTGATTATCTTCAATAATCTTTTGTATGATCTTAATCAGATTCTTATTTGTTGATTCAGCCTGTGCATTACCCTGGGGGTAATAATTGGACGAAGTGTTCAGATAAATATTATGCTTTACTGACCAATCCAAAACTCTTAAACTAATGAAAGCCAAAGCTTTATCAAAAATAATTGAATCAGGTGTACCAAACCTAGAAACTATATCTTGATAAAAGTTTAGAACTGATGTCTCATTTGCATCTCTTAATGTGATTTCTTTAGTCCACTTCATAAAGTAGTTTGTGGCAGTTAAAATCCATTTGTGCCCAACACTTGAGGGTGGATTGATTGGACCGATAAAATTGAGTCTCAACTTTCCAAATGGCTGTTCAACCTGAATTGGATTCAGGGGCAGGGTTGCTAACTTTTGTTTTCTTGCAAAAAGTGAACATTTGGCACATTTTCTAACATAAGCATGAGCATCCTTGAAAAGATTTGGCCAATAATAGCCTGCGTTCATAATTTTCAAAGTTGTAGTACGTGGTGAAAAATGACCTCCAACAAGTCCATCATGGAATTATTCAAGAATTCTTTTAGTCTGATCTGGATAAATACATCTGAGAAAAACACCATTGAAATCTTTCTTATAAAGAACACCATCAATTTCTGCATAAGGAATTGCTTGTAACCTGTAATTTCTTCATTTAGACTTGTCTAAACCTTCTGGACAATCTCCAGTATGCAAGTAATGGATCATCTGATGGATCCAATCAACTGGAACAACTGAAACAACAAGTTCTTCTTCATTATTTAGAACTGTAGCAACCTTTTCACTATTGTTTTCTTTGTTTTCTGCAAGCTATTTGCATAGTCCTTTCCCTCGAATAAGCTTGGTAACCTTTATGCTAATGTCATACTCCATGACTTTGGTTATCCAGCCTGCTCTCTTGTCATTAATGTCCTTATTCAACAGAAACTCCTTGACTATTGGGTGAGATACCAACAAATGTATCTTATTATTTGACAACATATGTCTAATTTTTTTCAGACTTCTCACTACAACAAGCACATACTTTCAACGAATGAATACCTGATTTCATAATCATGTAAAACCTGACTAAAGAAAGCTATAGGCTGCTCCATACCTTCATTATTTTGCTGACAGAGCATTGTGGAGATGGTATCAACTCCTCTCAATGCGTACAGTATAAAATCCTTATCAAAATCTAGATTGATAAGGCTCAAGGCTGCTGCAAGTGCCTCTTTAATTTGCTCAAAACTGTTCTTTCCTTCTTTTGACTAGCTGAATTGAATGTTTTTCTTTATCATGGTTGTCAATGGCTATAATAAAGCTGCAACATTGGGAATAAACCTCCTCACGAAGTTTATTCTTCCCAGGAAGCTTTGCAAACCCTTTTTGTGAGCGGGCAGCAGTAAAGCCAAAATGGTTGCAATATGTTCTGGGTCAATATAAATTCTATCTTTTGAAACAATATAGCCTAGAAGCTTACCTTCGTGAACAAAAAAAATACTCTTCTTTGGATTTCAAGAGATTCCATATTCTCTGCATCTCTCGAATATCTGTCTAAGATGACTAAAATGATCATCAACATTTCGTGAAAAAATAGTGATATCATCTAGGTAAACAAGAACAAATTTATTTATCAAACCTTGGAGAGCCATATCCATTGCTCTCCGAAAGGTGGCTTCTGCATTTGAAAATCCAAACGACATTTTTCTGTAAGCCATAGTACCCTACTTGGTGGTAAAGGTTTTCTTATACTGATCTTCCTCCTTAACCAGAATTTGGTTATAACCTGAATATCCATCCAGCAATGAGAACCTTTCTGATCCTGGAACAACCTACAATATTTGTTCCATTGAAGGCAGTGGGTAGTGATCCTTGAGTGAAGCTCTATTTAGATCATGGAAATCAACGCACAACCTTATTTCTCTGCTCTTCTTTCTGATAGGCACCAAATTTGACACCCAAGAAGTGTGCTTGATTGAAAATATTATACTACCTTCGATCAGCTTGTTTAATTCTATTTCATCAGATGTTCTAACTTTGGATTCAGGGGCCTCTGCTTCTGTCTTACCGGTTTTGCGTTGGGTTCGAGCTCAATTGTATGCTGAGCTAACTCAGGGTTAAACCTTTCAAATCTCCATATTGCTAGGCAAATATGTTGCTGAATTCTTGACAAAACAAGATAAAGGCTTGTTGTTTTGCCTTTGTACAGACTTTTCCAAACTTAAGCAGCTTGTCCTTGAATATTTCTATTGATTCGTAATGCTCTTGCTTCACTGTGATGCCTGACTTATCTCTTCTAAACTAGTCATCAGTTTTGAAGATAGATTCAAGGGTCACCAAACCCTTTGGCAACTTGTTAGACTTAAGTTGCATGATCTAATCACCATATTGCTGATCAAATTTTTGTTAATTTTCAGCAGAAAACTCTACTTCTTCCATCAAAAAATAAACTATTTGTTCATCACTATCAAAAATCTGCCAACTTACGTTATTATCAGGTACTAAAGGTCTGACAACTACCTTCACATATTGTTGTACCTCCACATTGTGAATTTCAATCGGAATGTCAAACTGTGACCCTAGAGCAGCAAGTTTATCAGCTTGCTTATTCTGAAGTCTTGGTACTGATTGCAGATTAAATGAATCAAATTCCTCAATTAAGTCCCAAACACGATGTTTATACAATTTCAACAAATCATTCTTTGTTAAATTTAGATTTCTAATTTGATTTGCTATCAATTCTGAATCACCATACACCTATAATCACTTAATCTTTCTTTTTTTGGCCCATTCTAATCCATGTATTAATGCTTCATACTCAACAACATTGTTAGAACAGCTGAAAGCAAATCTAAAATTTGAATAATACCTATCTCCTTCAGGTGAAATCAAAATAGCTCCTCCACCAGCAACTATTTTACTTCTAGAACAGTAAAAAAATAGCTTCCAAAGCTGATCAATCTATTGTACTTGTTGTTTTTCCTCCTTGACCAGATTTGGAATAGTTACATCAGGTTCTTGAATCATATAAATGCCCAAACCTACTTCGTCTATGAGATTGAACGGATCAACCTCGTGATTCTCTGCTGCCCACTCATCTAGATTTATGTCAGGTATGCCTTCTATAGGTACAGTGGGGTCGAGGGTCATGGATTGATCCTCTTGATCATGGAAAGCTAGGTTTGCATTTATGGGATTCATAACATAAGGTTCAATATGGTCTTTAACTAGTGATTCTGACTTAATCATGACTCTAGTACCATATCTGGTCTTAAAAAATATGTGTGACCAATCTGATGATAGATAACCACCTAATTTTGCGGTGAAATCTCTAAATATGAAAATGGAAAAATAAGGTGGGAGATCAATGATATATATGTCCTGTGAAATTTGAAAGTTGGGAAAGGCATGCAATGTAAGAGGAAATTTCTTAATAACTCCTACAGATTTTACAGCTGTACCATCCAACTGAACTACCCCTTTTGACAATGGTTCATACTCAAGTCCTAACTTGTCTACTAGTTGTTTAGGCATAATTGAGCTACTTTCTCCACTATCGATCATGCAGTTATGCACTATGTTATCACCAATTATCAAGCTGACATAAAAAGGTGGTGGTTTTACCTCTTTAGCTGGCTGCTCCTACTTTTGATCTGAGCTGTTCATAAGAACTCTTGGATGTTCTTTATTTGTTTCATCATAAATTGATATCTTAGTCAAAGCCTCCTGCAAACTTTCTTTTTGTCTAGGCAAGCATAATGCATCCAACATGGTAATGCTAACAATTTCCTTTTTCATATGTTCAATAATATTGAAAGAAGAAACACCAACCTTTTGCTGTACTTTTTGAGCAACAACATCTGTTTGTGTTGCTTGAGGCTAGAACTAAAATTTAGACTACTCTTTTGATGGTCCAACTTGCTATCTTGGTAAAATCTAAACGTTCTGAGCTGTTGAAGGCTGAACTTGCCCCTGTTGGGCTATAAAATCTTGATTTTTCTGCTGAACAACAGGCTATTTGTTTATATTTTCCTATTGTTTATCAGGGACAACTTGTTGTCTTAGATCAAATTCTCTTTTCTTGGCCCTCGTATTGGTTGCAATAGAGGTGGTTGACTGATTTTGACTTTGCACATGATTAACTCCACAAAATTCACTTCCTTGCTAGTTCATCATTGCAACGTCAAGATCACTCTACTGCATTTGATCATCCTGCTGATTATTGTCCTCTTTAGTTGTCTTTTTTGATGTAGCATAACTACATTGCACCATAAGGGCTTGATTAATCACCCTATTCATGCAAGTAGCTTGATTATGAGGCTGATTGCAGAGATAGCACCACACGTAATCATGTGCTAAATTTTTATGTATTGGCATAAGCTCCTTTGAAGAGCTAGCAACAGCTGGATTAAACAACTGATTAGGCCTAAAGTTAAAATTCCTCCTCTGTCCCTGGTAATCAGCTTGATAAGCAAGTCTATTTGCTTGAAATGATGATTGATTAGGCCTGAAATTTTGACCTTGCTGATTTTTAAGGCTTACCAAGTTGTTACTCGCAGTTTGTAGTAACTTGGCCATTTGTTGTTGGTCATTTATTAGCTGTTGTTGAGTATCTTTAAGACCTTGAAAATTAGAATTTGTTGAAACAACATTATTTTGTGTCGTTGTTTGAAAATCTAAGGTTGGAACAACAGGTATAGTGGCTATTGGAGGTACTTGAATGGGCATAAAAGGTTGTACCTCTGGGAAAATCGGCATAGGGAGTCTTGGGGTGATTTCACCAGCTTGTATAAGGTTGTTTTCAACTCTAATAGCAATGTCATATGTTGCTGGTAATGTTAACCCACCCATTGACTGTATCATTAAAGCAATATCACTATGCAATGATCTAGAAAAGCGTGGTTAGGAGTTGGCGTTACCATTACTGAAATTCGATCCCATGTCCTTTGAAATCTGAAGTTAAAGTCCATCATCTATTCTTGTGGTGCTCTATTTATAGTCATCATTTGTTCAACTAGAGATAAATGATCGAACTTATCTGAAAATTGTTTGGTCAGCTTGTCTCCTAAATCATCCCATGTTAGGATGCTATTGAATGGTAAGCCATGAAACCACCGAGATGCTTTCCCCTTGAATGATGCTGCTAATAACCTCAAAGCTACGTTCTCCTGAATCACATGATGAACTCCACATAATGAAGCTACGTCTCTAATATGCTCAATGGGCATAATCTGATCCTCACCAGTAAAAAAGGGCAGACTTTTGAGTGTTGCAACTGGTATATCATCATGTTGAGCCGGATCCAATGGGATTCCCCTATTAAATGGAACAAAAACATGTGCTCTGGCCATCGGAGTTGCTGATATTCTGAGATTTACAGCTTGTACAATCAATACAGGTTGAATCGGTACCTTGTAACTTGGCGAAGCTGAAAATGAACTTGGTTGCCTACCTAAGGATCTACCTCTTCTTCTTGATGTGTAAACTAATGGTTCTACTCTTTGAATCGAAGAAACAGATTGCTTTCTTGAAGGCTTACTAGGTGTTTGCTTGGTTGTCCTTCCTATTCTCTTTGGCAAAGACAGCTGCAAATATTCAAAAGAAGAAGAACTTCTTGTCTAAATATTTCTCATAAGCTATTTGCATTTGATCTATTAGAAACTGAGAATGGAGTTGCCAAGTATATGAAAATAATCCTCTGAAAGGCTGAAATACTGATGTATATATAAAAACAACAGCTTGAACTATAAAATTCTTTCTCTGAAAAATGATTCAAAGTCCCACTGGGCGTGCCAAAAACTATTATCAAACAGATTGCACCTAAACGCTTGAATAGTTAAATTCAACAATCTGTTGAAACATGGAATGATCCTTAGACCTATGGGTTGCCTAATTTTGAGGATCAATCTCCAGAGAGGGCTGGTTCCCTGATGAAAACCTCCTAAAACTAACTTGGATGGGGAAGAGATAGAAAGCTTCCTTGATTTGAAATCCTAAAGCTACAGGAGGTAATTGTACCAAAATTATGTGATTCTATTCGCTATCCTAAACCTATAATCAGCTTCAATAAAGTCCTAAATTTATTCCACAATTCAATTAAGATCATGAAATTCATCAATATTTCACATGTAGGTTTGAAGTTTCAATGTTTGTAAGAGGAAAACTAGGTTTTCATAGATACAAATGACTGAAATCTTTGTTAAACACAACATGCAACTTGAATTTTAATATGAAATCTTCTTGTTTTTTAAAGCATCAATGAGACAAAACAAAGGATTCAAAATAAAATCACAATGTTTAAATCAAATAATTCATATGACAATAAAACCCAAGAAAGTATTGAGAAGGAAACACAATACTGAATATAAACTCTATTACAATGCTTGAATGAAAAGTTGAGTTACAATTCTTCACTGTTGTATGTGTAAGCAAGAAAAAGAAAGAACTAGAGGAAAAAAGATAATTTTTTTCCAATATATACAATACAAAGAGAATGCACTTCAAAGTGCATGAACATGAAACTAAAAGTCAATTTCAGTGAGAAAATGATAATTCCAAGGTGAAATCCGAGCAGAAGCAAAAATCCTTGAAAATAAGGTTCAAACTTATGCAAAAATGAGTGAACTCAGTCTTGAACTCGCAGTCATAATGCATGCAACTGATCTGCAACTCAAACTAAACTAGAAACCTAAAGATGTGGGCCAAAACATGCAAAATCCACCTTGCTTTAATCAATTCGCCCATGATAACTTAAAGTCCATTTTTGCATGACAAATCTTCAGTTGAAGCTATAGTTCTAAACCTAAGACTCACATAATGTTCTATATTTGCATTTTAAAATGATTAATTTAATTAAATGATTTAAATTCATCATTTAATTAATCAATCTACATTGATTAATGCAAATCAGTTTGAAAAATAAAGCTAATTTTGAAGGCATATTCTCCATCTCATTTATCATACTTAGCATATATTTGAAAATATGCATTCTCCATTAACAATCATTGATGACCACCATGCTTAGCTCATAAGGCCGACCACATTTGGCATATATTTGTCAAAAATTTAATAACCTGCCATAATATTTAGCACAAAGTCTTATATTTGATAAGGCCGACCATATTATTGCTAGGCTCATTGACTTAAAAGTCATGGCCATGGGGAAAATTAAAGAACATAATGATTTTCTTCAAGGCCCAAAAGATAGTAAAAAAGAAACACCATCGAACCCATGCAAAAAGAGAAATGAGGAACCCTAAAAAAAATATGCTCATTTGACTTTGGAGAAGCTTCATGAAGAAGTTGGCTGCCGACTTACTGAATAGGATTTTTGGGAATCACTCTATCTGGAGCTCAACTTGCACACTCTTTGGACATTTTCTGAGGAATCTCAATAGAAAAATGCGTGGTAACTTTGATCCTTCCATAAAAATGATAATTTCTTACCATTTTGAATCATCTTTTGGCTTATATAGCCGCGACCATGCATATTATCTAATATATCTCTTTGTGTTATTCTCCTTTCCTTATTGATCTTTGCATCTTGCTGGCTTTGGCTGTCATGAGAGCTCAGTTCATGTATAAAGCAAGGCTTAAACTCAATTCAGCCATGGCCCTGGTCATCTATAGGCATAAATAGTAAGTTTCCATTGTCTCTTTGCTTCATTCTTAAAATAAAAGCTTTTGAAAGCTTTTTACTTGGAATGGTAAATATTTATGAGCCTTCTAACTACGACCATGCTTTTCTTGACTTGGATACTTTGAAACAAAGTGTATTATAGTCGCAACCCTTATATCTCTTCTGAACATTTCCATTTCTAAGCAAATATTTGAATACCCCACTGTATTTGTATCCCATATTTTGGGTATTATGTATCACCTGAAAAGACAAAGTTGCGGCTGTATGGTGACTTTTCTGGGTTTCACTTGCTTTGAATGAGCATGAAATTTCTTTATTTTATAAACTCGAATATTGACATCTTTCCTGCTCTATGTATATATAACTTGTAATCTCCATCTGTCTTATCTCCTGTAGGAGTACATACTTTGAAACTTTTATTTTATCTGAACATTGTTGCCTCTGTCATCCTTTTACACTCTTTAATGTATAGCAATACTTTTTGAATAAATCTCCTGATGAGGCAACATTACTATATCAACACTCATAAATAGCATCATCTTATGAATTGGAAACTATCGCATACTGATATGTCTTCACTTTGTTGTTCCCCATTGATTCTTTTGTAGACTATATATGTGCTTTGAAAGAAACAATTTAAATGCCTCTCGATGTTATCCTTTACTTTAGTGTAAAGAGGTTTTGTACTTAATTAGTATGCAATGTAAAATGTAAAACAAAGTTGAAACAAAATTTCAATGAAACTGATGATTTATTTAATTGTTCTTTTATTTTTCTATTGCATTCTGTAGTTGTTGTTTTGCATCTTTGTAGACAGTGACTGTCATTTGAAATCAGATGCCCCATTTATTGTTAATGTTGATTAACATTTCTCATCACTATGAATGCTTGTAACAACAGTCTTATTTACTTTACCAATCCTGTAGCAGCAATAATATTCATGACTATTCTCTATAAAATGCTCTTTTCCTATGAAATACAAATCTGTTTCTTTGCATGTCCTTAATTATTCAACATTGTTCCCTTATTACTTATGACAATAGATTGTCTTCTCATAACTTGGTGACCATTTGATATTCAAAGCTGTCCTTCAGAGTGACTTTGATTGTTGTCATTAACTACCTTTGTTATGTTATCATCTGGTACTTGAAACAAATATGTTTGTAGATACTTGTCTAAGCCATATTTTGCTGCTTTTGGCTGAAAACAAATCTGTTTATTTGTCATATCTTATTTCTTTTGATCAGTTGAACTCTTGTTGATGATTTGCATTGATTGTAAAATATGAGAATGTTGCTTTTCATTATGAGTACGTGCTTTGGATTTGTAAGAAACAATTGACTTGTTGAATGCTTTGCTTTCCCTTCAGTATAAAGGGCTCAATGCCTTATTAAAATGTGAATATAAATAAAAGGCAGAGCTAAAACAAGAGATGATAAATGAAATATATTTCTTTAATTGTTTCCTTTGAATGATGAGCAAAAAGCTCAATCTATTTTGCCCCCACGGGTTAGAGTAGTTGGTCTCAAGTCTCGGATTTGCTCCCCGAGGTCTTGGGATCGACTCTCGAGCCCATAATGAAACCCGTCACGGACACTTGGGGGGCAGTGCTGGTTATCCCGTGGCCGTAGGGATTAGTCTCGCCTCCCGCTCGCACCTCCCTGAACCAGTGTAAGGGTGGGCCGCTAGGCGGGGGCCGCAGGGATACCCTTCAAGACCAAAAAAAAAAGAAAAAGAAGCTCAATCTATTTTACCATGCTGAATTAGACTACTTTTATCATTTGATATTGCTTTACAACAATCCCATTTGATAACTGTAATACTTGATGACTCTACTTGATGACTCTCATGTAATAATGTGAATGAGAGGTGTCCTTATGATATGTCAGGCTCTACCCTTGTGGGAGCCTGTTTTACTCGACATATCCGATAAGATGATCATGAACATGATGAACCTGTTGTTGCACATTGAAACAAACAAGTTAGTAAAAATAATCGAAGCTAAAAGCTTCCATTGAACGATGTTTTTCTTGATTGTCAGCCTTTGTAACTCAATCATCTAGTGAATGCCTGATTTGATGCATATTGCATTCCTATTGGTAGTGTAGGCATAGAGTAGAATGTAACTCATCATTGCTTAGAGTACAACTCTAACACATTCCTTTACAATTGTGCAGGTTCATGGAGCGCGAAAATGAGGCTGCAGCTTGGCGACGCAACAATTGAAGACATCAAGCGAAAGTGATTCATCATGACAGGAAATGATGAATTGCTCTTATTCTTTGCGCTTACATTATTTTTAGTAGTGTAGTTTATCTTTGAATTTTGTATTCATCATTTGATTGTAATAATCAAATTCAGTTACTCTCACGGCTTGTGCGAGATTCAGTGTTTTTACAAAATGAATAAAAGGCATTATTATGCAAATTTTCAATTTTTCATTTTAAACACTTGCACAACAAAACTGTAATTCATATGTAATCTGATCTTTATGATGAACAATGAATACTTTAGCATCAAAACTTGAGAATTTTTTGTACCTATCATTGATGAGACCGACTCAGGTCTACCTGTTTGAGCTTGTAGTGAAAAATAGGTAGCATGCATATATTGATAAATCTCATTAAATGAATGGAATATATTGTTTAATTATGTTGTTATATGCATATGGGTGATTATGGTTTTCTCTAACATATATAAGCAGAGTTGAGCCCTAAAAAGACTTCAAAATCAAAAGTTGTTGCAGTACAAGAGGAGGTGGAAAAGAGAGCTAAGAGAATGAAGTATGACTTCAATGGTATATGGCAAGAATCCAGGATTTCTTCTACTTGGGCTAAGATTGCAGATACAAATATGGGGCATGTGGACTATGATGTTTTTCAACAAAGGATATTTGGTAGTGCACCCACCAAGCTGGCACAGATTCTCACTCACACCAGTTTAGCCCAAGCAACAGGGTTCCCACCCACTCAATTGTACCCTGAATTGATTTTGGAGTATGTAAGGCACTATGATTTTAACAAGAGGATCATAGTTGGACCTCAAGGTAGAGTCATGGCCAATATCATTGAGGAGTCCATAGTAGAAACGTTTAACATTGCCTCACATCACAAACTCATTGAGGAGATAAATATTGGAGAGGCAATAAAATTATATGATGAGGATCCAAATAGAGCATTGGAGATAATGAATAGTTCCTGGATACTAAAGCCTAAACCACATTATTCCAAGTTTCCCAAACAATTACATAGAAGTGTTTTCGAGCTTGAGTACCATGATGTCATAACCCTCTTGGGCAAAATAATGGGGATGGAAGAGGCTCACATTTTCCACACTTGGATGTTTTATCCTATCACACAGATCATGAGTGGGAAACATTACCATTGGGCCAAGGTCATAAGAAATAACTTGGATATGCAACTAAGGAGTGTGCAGGACACTAACAAGTTCACAATGACCTCCTACCTTGTATATATGTTAGCAAGAAAAACCAAGTACAAAGGTCTCAATTGCAAAGGAACCTTGGGAAAAGATAAGATATGGGATATCTACCCACAATTTCAGTACAAAACAACAAACTACAAGAGGGCCAATGATGCATTCTTTATGTACATTCTGAGTTTACTGCAAGATGCCCTCGATGTTAGAATTTATTTTGATGCAATGGACCTAATTAGACAATATGGGCAATGGTTTATTCAATTTAAAAGATTCACATATATCAGGATACAAGGGTCTCTTGTTGTCCCTATCAGATTACCATGATACCCGACCATTAAACTCATACTGTTGGAGTTGACAAGGTAGGTGGTAACATTTAAGGAAATCCTACAAAAGGACTTGCATAAGAAAGGGTTAGGGACAAAATTCCCATTGAGAATTGGAACCCTAGAGGCATGTCCCTCCATCCAAAGTGCTCAATATTCTGAAAAGGAGATGGTGCAATTTGAGCTATATTCCCACACTAATAGGGATGACTTTGATCCTTATGGAAAATATCAAAAGTAGGCCAACAAAGAATTCAAACACAAGGATTATATTGAGGATTATTGGGCTAATTGTCATGATAAGTTTGAAGTTATCAGGAGAAGGTTCTCTAGGCTACCCCTTAATTTGATAAGGCTCTACAGGGTAATAGAGGTACCAAACCAAGTTCAAGATGATGAGGCAGATCTATTTTAGCACTATGATTATGAGCCTTACAAGAATAAATCTCTACCCCCAGTGAATTGGTCAGAAGAAGAAGTGACAGACCTAAATCAAGTAATAGAACCAGTAAAGAAATATTCAAGGCTTTGGGTTAAGCACAAAGTGCTGGAATTGGAAGAAAAGGGTACTAGATTCACCTATAACCTAATGGGGGGTCTTGAATCCAAATATGAAGAGGAAATAAAAGTTGACAAGGGTGACATCACTGAGCCTCATGATGCAAATGGTCAAGAGGAAGATAAACCTCTTACAATGAAGAGGAAAACCAGGAGTCAAACTTAGGCCAAACATGTTGAGAAGCAAACTCATAAAATAAAGAAGGCCCCTAAGGTTGGTACTACAATTGAAGAAGGAGAAAATGCACAACTAGCTAGGAAGAGTAAGTTGGTCATAGATGGTTAGAAGGTAGTCGAAGCAAGAAAAACCAAAACTGCCACTAATGCAGCCATTTCAACCAAGGTTGTGGATGTAGAAAGTTCAAGGGAGAAGCCTCAAGTTTATGTTAGGAGAAGTTATCCTAAGCACAAGACATCCCCTATAACAGAAGTAAAGACTACTGAAAAGGAGGAGCAGATTGAAGAGGCACCTATAGATGATAGTACAAAGAGAGCAACTATAGGAAATAATTATCCTCCTCCTCTTCACAATACATTAATCCTAGAGGAAGCAATTAATGAGGAAGGAAATACATCAAATGACCCTGGGAAACATGAGTCTGAAGATGAAGAGATTTCTACTCCCAAAAGTGGGGAATGGAAAAATTTCATGGAGGAAATTCAACCTCTAGAGCTTAGAGCAAGAATGTGGAATCTGAGGTGACTCAAGAGATGCCAACCAAATCTCCAGAAAAGGAAATGGTAAATGAGTAAGGAGATCAACAAGAAGTATAAAAGAATGCAAAGGAAATTAGTGATAGTCCAACCTAGGACAAGACTAAACAAGAAACTCCTTCCACTGACATAGAGACAGAGTAGCCTGCTGTTTAAAATTGGCTAGAAAAGAGGCTTAGCAAAAAGCCAATTATAGCTCAAGAAGAGACTCCCAGCCGGGATAAGTTCTTAGAACAATGGGGAAAACCTAAGGAAAGGAAAAGAGCCAGAACTGTTTCTAAGTTCTCAAGGGATGAATTCAATAACGGGGTTGTTCATGTAGCTATCCCTGTAGAGAATAAATACAAAGATGAAGTAAGGCCCATAGATTACAAGGTACAAATAATTAATCTAGGTCCATCTATTAAGGAACAAGAGAAAGAAGAATTCTAGGAATCATCTTAGGCTATATTGAGAAGGTTAGACAAGGAAACAAAGGAGAAGGAGAAGTTGCAAAGGCAACTTAATGATGTGTATAAATATGTTCAACACTTGATGAAACCTCTGCAAACATATAGCAATGAAGGCTCTTCAATTCTAGAAGGATTACTACCGAAGGAGGCCGTCTCAGAAATTGAAAGGTTGAAATCTTCAGTTCACAACACTCAGAGATGGCTACATGATGTCAACAAGTGAGGTGATGAATCCATTAAACATATCTTTAACATCCATACCAAATTTGTTGAATTCTTAGAGGATACCTCTCAATTTTCTACTAACTGTAACAAAGCTAATGAATCTATTGTGGGGGAGTTAAAGAAAATCTTACAAGTACCTAAGGAGGAATTAGCTCAAATGTAGATCTTTACTTCTGATGATATCAACAAAGTAATGGAGTTATTGGAAGTGTGGAACTACAGGAAGGAACTTCTCTCCAAGGCACTAAAGAAAATAATGAAGCTGCAAGGAAAAATGACAGAAATATGTGATAACTGTATCACCTTTTTGGAAATTATGACTGTGAAGAGAAAATTTGGGCATAAAAATATGAACATCACTCGATTGTAGGAATGGTGGTATGAAATTTATGCTCCATATGATAGTGGTTCCATTGCTAAAGATCATTTGGAGGATACAACTATCTATATTTCCAAGCTGGACAAGTATCATGAATTGCAGGTTGAGTGGAATAAAATGATGCCCAAATATGTTGATGAATTAAAAACTCATAAGTTAAAAATAGAATTTATTCCAACTCCAAATCCATCTGACATGGAAGGAATATTGGAAAAGGTCAAAGAAATCTCCAGCATATTGAAAGCCAATAAGGAAAGAGAAAGCATCCAGCTTGGAACGACCTAGAGAATTGTACTAGTCACATGACTCTATAGCCAGGAGGGACGACCTAGAACTTTGTGCCAATGATGGAATATTTCTAAAAAGGTCTAAGTGACCTAGAACCTATTTGAAATTATGAAAATGTAATTTTATTTCGTTTAAAAAACTCTCTAGACTGACCTATTTGGCCAACCTCATTTTTGTAACCCTAATTCTGGGTTGACCTAGAGTAGTTTTTTTATAAATTGGGGCCTCAACTTCATTTGTAGGGGTTAGACATAGTTGAGACTGCTAGAATTGAAAAAAGATTTAGAATTTTTTGAGAGCAAGTGATGTGACATTATGAATACATGAATTGTTGTAAATTTGGGTGAATTCAATACAAGTAAAGACATTGTGCTTTGGTGCTCTTTCCTATGTTATTCACTTTTGCATGGTTCTTGTTTTCCAGATCTTTAAAAATTGCTTTGAAACTGTGTGCAAGTGTCTCTACTCCTAAATATGCAAAAAAAACTAAGAAATGCAAAGTAAACAACACTAGACCACTTCAAGATTAGCCTAAGTTGAACACAAATAAAAGAAAGATAAAACAAACGTGATTATATATTTTATCTGTGTTGATCCCTTGGTTGGCCCTTGATTGAGGCTTGGTTGTGTGCTCCTTTGATGACAATGTGATGAAAAATGGATGCAAGGTGGTTAAGATGCAATGGAAGATGCAAATAATAAAGGTGGGTATGTGACAAAGTGAGCAAGATGGATGCAAGAGGATGAGAGCTAAGTATGCAAGTTCTTGAATGCAAAAGATGTGCTTGATGATGGCTTGAGAGCTTGAGTGTGATAAAAATGCCAAATGTAAATGAATGAATGAGAAGGGGGGTTATTTATATAAGAAATTGAATTTTCTAGAGAATTCAACAGTTAGGATTGAGCCACAATGGCCAAAAAGGAGGGCTATGGTGAGTTGAGGACTCACAAGCTCTCACATCTTGTCATATAGATTATGAAGTGTCCAAAAGACATGGTGAGATGGAAAGGGTACAAATGATGTGGAAGAAAGACAAGTGATGTGGAAGGACAAGTACTTTGAAAGTACCTTGGGAGGGAAGAAAATTTCCTCAAAAAGGAACTTCTTGTTTCCATATGAGAAGAAAGTGACATATGAAGAATTTTAATATTACTCAAAAATATCCATGGGGAACAAAAAAGTGTTGGGGAAATAAATGTTAATTTTAAATTCACATGATTGGAATGGATAAGGTGGTTGGGAGAATAAATATGAATTTTAATTTCATATGAGGAGCACCTTGTGGATAAGACAAGGTTCTTATGAAGGGGGCTGAAAAGTACCTTGTAGATAAAATAATGTCCTTATAATAGAAGGTTCTTGGCTTCATGTGACTGATGTGACCTTTCAATGATCACATGGGGAAGAGGAGAATCCTTGGAGGAATAAAAAGTGAATTTTAAATTCACTTGGGGAAGAGGGTCTAGGCCAAATGTGGCAAATGTGAAGGTTGACCAAAAAGGTATGCTAAATGTAGCAAGGGGATTAGATTAAGGTTGTGCAAACAGGTGATTAAGAAACTTAATGAGGCATTAGAAGCAAGTTGGAGAATATGGAGGATGTGACATTAATCCTGATTAAGGTGTGCACATCCTAATTAGGGATTAATTAAATTAATCAATATTAGAAGAGGGTTATGGAGGATGTGACAAGGAGAGAGAAAAAGAAGAATTTAAAATTGATTTAAATTCAAAAGGCTAAATGACTAAATTAAATAAATTGATGTATTTATTTAATTTGGAAAGGAAGGGGATGAAAGGGTAAAATATTAATTATTAAATTAATACTTTATGAAACTTTTAGGCAAAGAGAGGAATATTAGTTAAGTTAATCAATTTAATTAATATTAATGGAGGATGCGAAATAGATGAATAAAGAGGTGAATTTGACTATGTGGGAGCGGCCAAATTTAGATATCTACAGAAATTATTGTTGCATGTTATATTTTAGGATTAGATGTGATGCAATTGTGTTAATGATTCAATATTTGAAGTGTTTGAGCAATCCTCGAGAGAGCGATTGGGGAACAAAAAGGGGCCTCAGGCAACCTCTTGATATGAAGAAACAGAAGGTACCATTGGATAGAGCTTGAAAAACCAAGCAGGTTTAGATTTTGAACGGAGTCGATCAAACACATAGTGTACAAATGGCGGTCCGTAGAAGTTTTGGAATTAACTAGGGCCTAAAAGGTTAAATAAAAAGTAAAAATACTCCACTTAAAAGTAATTTAAAAATGAGGGGGGAAATTACTTATAGTAATTTTAGAGTTACTATTCTCATTTGCACACTTGGCAGTTGAAGAAGATAGAGAGAGGAGAGGAGGAGCCAAGGAGACGAGGAGACGAGGATGTCAGATGACTACGATGATATTGTCCATCGAGTGGATGAGGTGTTGGTGTTCTTCCATGAGCATGTAGTTCCATGCCAAGTTAGGTTCAAAAACCCTCTTTGTGATTTTAAGCATTTTTTATTATGTTGTAAATTTTTATGCTTTTTAAACACATGGGTTTTAGGATTGGGGTACTTTAGGAAAATGGGTTGGGGGAAAAATTGGGATTTCACCTACGAGGTAGGTAGAATAGTCTGTTAGAGGCCATGGGAAGGGGGGGGAAGTTTCCCAATTAGTGGGTAAATTTCTCCCCAAAACCAGAAAAAAGATGTTCGAAATGGGTTGAGGGAAAAGGGGAAGGGCAAACTTTCTCTAGGATCAACCCAAGATGAGTCCACCCGAAGGAAATAAGGTGACCCATAGAGGGGCGACCACACCCCAAGGCAGGGGTGGCTGCACCCCTAAAAGGGCGGTCGTGCCCCTAAAAGGGGTGACCCTGCCCCACCTAAGGCGGTCGCACCGCTTGAAGGGTGGCCCCACCCTAAAAGGGGTGGTTGCACCCTGGAAGGGGCGACCCCACCTCGAAAGGGGCGATGATACTTGGGAAGGGGCAGCCCCGCCCTGAAAGGGGCGACAGTGCCTAGGAAGGGGTGGCCCTACCCAAAAAGGGAAAAAGGGCTAGAAAAGGAAGGGAAAAAAGAGAGGGAAGAAAAGAAAAACAAAGCCAAATTGGGAAAATTGGGAAACTTGGCCAAAAGGGGAGGAAATATTTAGTTAGAAGATAACCTGGGGCCAGGAAATGAGAGAAAAGATGAAATGACTGACATAGCGTTGTGGTATGGATGCAGTGATTTGAGCGGCTACGGACATGAGAGAGACAATCTGAGGTGCTACAGACAATGCTAAGGGTGATAACCGATGTAGATCATGAGGTTGTTAGTGTAATTAATTAATTATTACACTTGCATAAGTTTACTTAGGTAATATTTTAATTCCTAGGCTATAATTTTCATCCTTATCTTGTTGAGCTATCTTGTTGGTCAAGATAAGATTAGGGTTGTGCATGTTTGCTTATATAAGCAAGCCTCATCTCTTGTAATTATTGAATTCTTGAATAATATTATTTTGCACATCTTCATGCAAAGCTCTTGCTTTTTCTATTTTTCTCTGATGTGGAAGGCTTTTTTGGTTTGCATGTCTGATCTTGGTTTCTAACATGGTATCAGAGCCTTGATATGCAGCCCCTTCTCATATTTTGGAGAAAATCAGTGTACAGTTCGTTCAAGATTCCTCAAGGGTATCATGCCTTGAGTATATTCATGCAACGTCTTCGATTAGATCAGGGTTTTCCATTGGATTCAAAGCGCTGGAAAAAGTCTGGATTGGCTTTTATTTTTTATTTATTTTGGTCATCACTTTCTAGATCTATGAGGGTTTCAAGCTCAGTAATTTTTTCCAAGATTTAGGGGTAGCCAATTTTTCAGAGCATTTTGGGCACAAACGAAGGTCACCATCGCATTTGCAGTGGCCCAAAACCCTAAGATCACCCTTCATTTTTTCAATTTTGGTGAAGTTGGTCTGAAAGGAAAAAAAAATTTCTAGGGAGGTCATACGGCCTCCCCAACACGTAGTTCGATGCATGAAAATCAATTTAAAAAAAAAGTGTTTTTTATTCTACATCCTGTGCCTCCAATTCAAACTCCTCTCACTACCATCGCTCCACTAGATGGCCACCACTGCACCACCCGCAAGCCGCCAGGCACCCGTTCATCCACCGCCGACCCTGTCTTAGCCCCTGCGTGCTCTTCAATGCTAGTTGGAGGTCATCCACAAGACCAGGCTCTCAGCCCTACCCCCGCGGTCTCCCATCGGTCGGACCCTCAGCACTATCGACGATCACATGGGTGACCAGGGGCTCCACCCCAACCCCCAACCCACCAACCTCTGGTCACACACAGGGCCAGGGGTCCAATTTTTTTTAGCCCCCTGGGCGCCTGTAGGCCTTATTGGCCTTCCTAGAGGAACATTCACTAAATCGGGCATAACTTTTGCATACGATATCATTTTTTTATAAACGAGATACCATTGGAAAGATGATTCTGACGCAAATCCAGTGGTGTAGGTAGTTTTTCCATATTTTTCTCTAATTTTATTTTGTAGGTCCTTGAACTCAGATGTTGTTGTTTTCACTTCGGAGGGCATATCTTTTGACTTGGTTATCCTTTATTCGCCATTCTCATGGCGTTGGAAAGATGGTTTAGTCCTATACATAGATCTAAGGTCCATTTTTATCAAGGAGGTAGTTGTGAATTTTGGTTTTTGCATGCACTCATTCTTGTTTTCTTCCACTAGGTTTACTTTTTCTCTCTCGTTTATGCATGTTTTGCATTCTCTCATTTGTAATCATTGGGTATTGTAATAAATGAATTGATATAAAGTTCTATCAGGGGGGTTTCTTGCATAATAATTTGATTAGAGTGTAGTTTCACTTTGATTTTCATCTTGATTTTGATGACAACTCACATGGGTTGTATCTGGTTTCTTAGTTTCTTTTGGCCACATCTTGCTTATATCTTGACACATATCAAATTCACATCGGTTCACACTTCAGATTGAAAGCCTATGGTTATTGATCTACATTGGGTGACATCTCAGTTTGAGGGCCACTAAATTTGTGGTTCATGTTCCAGAATCTTCATGGTACTTGCTCATATGGATCAGTTTTAGTCACAGTTTGACATCAACATCAAGATACACGGCTTCTAGATTCTATAACCATATCATTCCCTCTTATGGGAGGCATCACTATAATCTATTGTTTCTTGATACATTCTAAGATTGTTCCAGTTTGTGATTTTTCTAGTGTTCCATGGCATCGGGTCTATTGTTGCATTATTATGATTCCACTATGGTTTCTTGTAAACAAAGGTATCTTTCCTTGCTTGTCATATTTCAATTCTAGTGTTACTCCATAGTGTTCTTCTAGCGCTTCTTTGCAGCAGGTCATCCCATTGAGGGGGGGTTTTGTGCCACTCGGTTTTCTCATCTTTCTCATTCTTGCATTTGTACATGGGTACCTGATCAGGCCTTGTTGTCGGGACCCATTCATGATTTCTTGCATTCATCCTAGCATTAGGTGCATGCTTTTTTAGTCTCCCTAAGTTGCACTTATGGGGGGTGTTAGTGTAATTAATTAATTATTACACTTGCATAAGTTTGCTTAGGTAATATTTTAATTCCTTGGCTATAATTTTCATCCTTATCTTGTTGAGCTATCTTGTTGCTCAAGATAAGATTAGGGTTGTACATGCTTGCTTTTATAAGAAAGCCTCATCTCTTGTAATTGATGAATTTTTGAAGAATATTATTTGCACATTTTCATGCAAAGCTCTTATTTTTTTCTATTTTTCTCTTATGTGGAAGGATTTTCTAGTTTGCATGTCTGATCTTGGTTTCTAATAGAGGCCCTGACATGAGTAGGTCTGCTACACTTGAGAGGATATCTGATGGTTAGAGTGCATTGAGCTATGTTGGCAATGCTCATAGAGCAATGGGATTCGTTGACCTCCACATTCCAGCTCCTGACAAGGGAGATGACAGTGACTCTCGGGGATGTATGGTGGATATTGAGGCTCCCTATAGCAAGGTGCCTAGTGAGCGAGGTGACATTGACTAGGGAGGAACTGGATCAAACACTGTATGTGTTGTTTGGACAAGAGGACCTGCTTGTTCAGAAGAAGGGGTTAGATGTGGACTGATTTTTGGTGGTGGAGGTGCCAACACTATCACTCTATTTGTGCGGGCTGATCAACAATCTATTGATACTAGATAGGAGTGGAAAGTTCTACAACCTGAGTTATATGGAGGTTATTCGATATATTGTTGAGGGAAGTGAGGGGCAATTTGCATGGGGGACATGTGTACTGGCACAATTATACATATACATGCACATGGTGTTCTATTGAGGAGGGATCAACTTGACACAGGTGACCCTATTGTAGGTATGGGCCTGAGAGAACATTAGTGTGACCAGGCTAGGAATGGTGAGAGCAAGGATAGAGGATGAGGTAGCACCTGTAGCATGGTGGTATGGGACAAAGTATTGTTGGGTGTGGCACTATGAGGGCCAGGGGGATCTAAACAGATGGAGGAGGACCATAGATGACCTATAGGAGGAGCCTATAGTGCGGTGTCCATACATGTTGCAGCAATTTACCGGGTGGAGGGTAGAGGAGGCAAGACATACGAGCTACTTTAGCACTAGGTGCTACATAGTCGGGAAGGAACCCTGCATAGTGGAGTTACATTGACCAAACTGGGTGATGAGATAGTTTGGGCTACCACAGGATATTCCCATAGCACCAGAGAGTTTCAGGTGGATCACACAAGAGTGGCCATGGGGAGATCCAATTTTGCCTGAGGTTGCGAAGGCACATTAGGCGACATTGCAGCTAGTACCCTACCTAGGGAGGACTGAAGGGGAGCAGGTGGCAAGAGTGACACGTTGATATGTCAGATGGTTCCTCAACCATCAGTGGGAGAGGATTACACCAAAGGAACCCATTACAGAGGCACTGGGCTTTGGACCAGAGGACAAGCTGAGGCTGGCAGCACAGAGGAGAGGGAGGGGGAGAGCCCAACAGAGGGGAGGTCAAGAGGTAGTTAGGGTGGTAGGATAGCATGAGAGAGGACAAGAGGAGGCGAGGGGTGCAAGATAGCAAGAGAGAGGATAGGAGGAGGTAGGGGCCGTAGGATAGCTAGCGAAGGTGGCGAGGAGGAGGAGTGAGTGGTGGTCGAGTAGGAGAGAGAGGGGCGTGACATGGAGATGATGGATGAGTTTGAGGTGGAGGCGGGAGCTTTAGGACAAAAAATGAGGGAAGGGAGGAGGAGACAACTAGGGAGAGATCAGGTGGAGATCAGGGTTGAGTAGGAGCATGATGAGGCAGATATGGAGATGAGGGAGGAGAGATATCAGTAGGAGAGAGCACAGGAGGAGGTAGGGGCTGTAGGAAAGCTAGCGAGGGTGGTGAGGAGGAGTAGACAACAAAGGAGAGCCTGAGTGGAGATTGGAGTCGAGTAGGAGCTCGATGAGCTAGAGATGGAGATGAGGGAGGAGAGAGATGAACCTAAGGGGGAGGTGAGGTCCGTAGGATGGTAGATGAGGATGGGGAGGAGGGGAAAGCTGAGGAGAGTTCAGGTGGCAATTAGGGTTGAGTAGGAGCATGATCCATAGGAGGATGTTATGGATGTGGACATTCTCATGGTGGAGCCATTGGCGACAATACCATATGTACCACCTAAGGACCCTATTGTATTGTTGAGGGGGACCCAGGCAAGGCTATAGATGATAGAGCAGAGGTTGAGGGTTGTAGAGGCTAAGGTGTCTAAACTTGGGGCTGAGGAGAGTAGGCTTTAGATAAAGGTAGCCAGGTTATAGTTCGAGGGACAAAGAGATTATGGCTTCATTATTGACCTCCTAACCTCACAGGTACAAAATGCAGAGAGGGAGAGAGATGACTTGCGAGCAGAGGTACAAGGAGTACGCGATGAGCTGGTTGGGGTGACCTAGGATCAAGACAGACTATAGGTTGCGATGACTATATCATAGGCCAAGGGATAGTAGGAGCCTAGAGGGGAAACAGATCAGGTACTGGCATAGGGTCAGCAGTAGGCAGAGAGGTAGATGGAGGAGTTGAGGGTACATGTGACATTGTTGCAGAAGGAGAGGAGTCAACTCCAGGATAGAGTGTTTGTGGCAGAGACAACACTTGGGGACGTGAGGTCAAGGGCAGAGGCAACAAAGGCTTGGTTAGAGATTATGTAGAGGGAGAGGGACATGACGTATGTAGAGGTGCAAGCCCTTCAGGGTGAGAGAGATAGAGCACAAACATAGGTACAGGTGATGTAGGGGGACAGTGATGTTGCATGAGGATAGGCTCAAACTATGCAGGGGGAGAGGGATGTCGCACGGGCACAAATAGTGACACTACAGAGTGGTAATGATGGGACAGTGGCAAAGGTACAAAGATTGTAGAGAGAGGGATGTCGTAGAGGCACGAGTAGTGGCCTTAGAGGAGGATAGAGATATAGTGATAGATCAACTATAGGTGGAGATTGATAAGCTGAGGCTGGCCCAGGAGCCATGGGCATAGGAGAGGAGAGTCATCTTCCAAGATTGAGATAGATCTAGACATGAGTAGAATGTCGTTAGGTATCAGAATCCGAAGAGAGATGAGTATATGAGGGAGGCATCATTTTAGATGAGTGCTTATCAACATGCGGTTCCAAATTCATCACAATGCATGTTTCATTATGTCTAACAGGCTGCTTAGATGCCTGTGCCATCCCAGTCTCTAGGGAAACAAACCCAAGGATACAATGACTCTTAGGCTACCCTCCCTTGCAGAGGCTCGGTGCCCAACTCTCCATAAAGGTCAAATGTGGGCAGATCTTTTGGAAGATTATAGGATACTAGGTTTTGACAGGTGTAAGGTGGATGGACAGTACAAAGTAGCAATAATTACATTTGATTAAGATCCTTGTACTTGTACTTATTTTGTGATTATGATGTATACAATGGGTATGTATTTTTAGGATATTGATGAAATTATTATGGACTATGTGGTGGTCATTTGATTTTGATATTTATATGATATGTGAAAACCCTTATTGACACCATGTTATGTATATGATGGATGATTCTATTTATGCATGTGTGTGTTTATGATTTTATGATGGGTGATCATGATGATGTAATACATGTACATGTTTATGATGTTATATGTTGATGCTTATATGGATGCAACTAGTGTGTGTAATGGAGGATGTGATGCATGTTTGATGATTTTATCTATGATGGATATGGTCCTAACAATTTGTGATGCAGTGACGATGCATGTAATATGCTAATGATATTAAATAATATGGAAATGTATGGATATAAAAATGAATCTAAGATGCTTAGAATAACCAAACGTGATTAATCTAATCGACTTAATATGAGATGATAATGCACATGGGATAAAATGCAATGAACCTATAATACAACATGCAATGAACATAAGTTTCAATAAGGACTTGCATGGGAATGTGGGTAGATGGTGTGAAACTGCACCTATCAAAAAACCATTGATATCTTAAGAAGAATGGGAGAGAGAAGGTGAATATTTGCACAACCAAAATCATAGGTTAATGGATAGGGATGAATGAAATGCAATGGAATTGATTATGAAATACAATCCTAATTTAATTTGCCATCTTCAGAGCGTTGATTTTTGCTATAGCATAAGACACTAGGTGCCAGGGTATATGAAACCAAGGCAAGTTAGCCTCTAATGCATAAAACAAACACAACAAAAAAGAAGGCTATCCCAACACCCCAAAGTGACAAAGAATTTGGTCGGGCCAGGCATTAGGATAACCACAAGCACAAAGGGATCCCCAGTGTAACACAAGATCTCAGAGATCTTGGTGGGTACAGCTCAACAGACAACAACAAGAAAAGATCAAGATATTCCCCTATGTTAACCAATAAAAACACACCATAATATGATAGATCATGGCAACCTTGACTAGTTGTAATAGGGAGCTCAAATAATAAACAAAAGCCAAAAACATCAAAAGATCATAGTCAATTTCAAATGTCCTTTGCCATAGGATCAAAGGGGATGGATGGGATTGATGAGGTATGTTAGGAAGGATGCATCCTATTGAGACCGAAGATGGAAACTAAACTAAGATGATTCACATGACACATGATATTTGATACTAATTAGATCTCCCAATACTACAAGATCCCATTTTTGAACAACCAACTAGATAGGGACATACTTGAAAACACGACACAAGACACAAGACAAAAGACTGACACATCCTACAGACCTAGGGGCTCGGGGGCCAATCAAAGATTAGCCTTGCCTATGTGAAAGTGTAGAGCCCTCATAGTTCATAAAAGACCATGGATAAAAGCAGAAAGAGGAAAATGGAGACCAATGATGGATGATGAAAGACACGACAGATAAATGCCTCGGGGGAGGATCAAATGATTAACCTTGCGTAGGTGAAAGCATAGGGGAAACATAGTTCAGAAAAGGATAAACAACGACTATCCATGGATAAGAGTGAAAAGGGGACAATGGAGACAAATGATGGATGATTGAAAAAGGATGGTAAAAATGCCCCAGGGGTAGATCAAATGATCAACCTTTCCTATGTGACATCACAGGGGTAATGTAGTTCGAAAAAGACCAAAAAGACAGATGAGATGCGATGGGAACCAAATGGAGACTGTCACGACAAAGCGATGAGGGAAAAATGAAGGAAAAATGTTGATGATTGATGCAATGAAGGACTCAAGATGATGACGCGAAATTGATATAAGCTCATATTAGGATGAAAAAGCTCAGGATTACGGATAGCTAATGATCTTCCAATGCTCAATCAAAACATACCAAGCGGCCAAGGATGGGATGTAGATGAAGTGATAGGATAGGATAGGATGTTAGGACTTGGATGTGAGGATAGGATGGATGGAGACATGTAGTAACTAGGACACAAGGTAGATAATGACTAAGTTCTCTACGGATGATGCCTGTTACCAAGTTTTCACCAACCGTACTTATCCAAGGCACCACCAAGGGTGGTTTTCACCATAGGAAAAATTTATTTCTCTTTACTATTTTTTGGATTTTTCACTTTTTATTTTTATTTTTTTGGATATTTTATATTTTTTGGCTGGATAGGAGGTCCCAACTGAATTAGGTATAAAACCTCTTCAGGTGCTTGATGTTGATAGGCTCTTCGAGGGGTTCCCCTTTAGGTGTGGCAAGGTGGTACGAACTTGATCCATACTTTGTTGTAATAACATAAGGACCCAACCAATTAGGTTCAAACTTTCCCTTCTTTTCTCTGTCCTATTGGGTACACTAATTCTCCTTAAGGACTAGATCTCCAATATTAAATTAGTGAGGATGGAATTTCTTGTTGTAACTTCTCTTAAGATGATTCTAATACGCCTGAAGATGATTGTATTCTTTGATCCTCTTTTCATCTAAGATCTCCAATTGAGTGAGGCGAGCAACCCATGAGTCTTCTTCAGTGATGAGATTCTTCAAGGATATTCTCAGAGATGGGATCTTCACTTCAATCAACAAGATTTCCTCAACACCATAAACAAGGGAATATGTAGTGGCACCAATGGGTGTGTGGATGGATGTACGATAAGCCCAAAGGGTGGGGTGGATGTGGAGGTGCCAATCTCGACCAGTACTGTTGACAACCTTTTTCAAGATTTTAATCAAAGTTTTGTTAGTGGCTTCCGCCTGTCCATTACCTTAAGGGTAATAGGGCATGGACCACCGGTGTTGGATATGGAAGGTGTCACATACCTCTTTTACAACCTAGTTTTTGAATGGTTTTCCATTGTCAGAAATGATGGTGGAGGGAATGCCATATCTGCAGATAATATGGTAAAGGATGAATTTGAATATCTGGGTACCCGTTATCTGGGAGAGTGGTATGGCTTCCACCCACTTAGCAAAGTACTCAATGGTAGTGATAATGAAGGTGTGGCCATCAGAGGATGCAGGATATGTCTTTCTGATTAAATTGAAACCCCACTAAGAAAAAGGCCATGGCGCTATGATGGGTTGCAGATCTTGAGTAGGAGCATGTATCGGGTCCGCATGTTGCTGGAAAGGTAAGCATTTCTTCATGAAGTCACATGAGTCATGCTCCAATGTTGGCCAATAGTAACCAGCCCTAAGAATCTTCTTAGCCAAGGCCATGCCGTTTGAGTGGTCCCCATAGACACCGCTATGTACTTTTATTAACGTAGTGTGAGCTTCAACTTTGTTCAGACACCGAAGAAGAGTTCCATCATATCTGTGATGATAAAGAGTATCACCTACGATGGTGTAACAGGATGTACATTGGATGAATGACTTGTGTTGATTTTGGGTAAGGTCATTAGGTAGGATGTTATCGTGAAGATAAGAATAGATCTCATGATACCATGGGGATGGAGGACCTACAATTTGGCACACCACCTCATTCTCAAGGAAATTATATGCAGGGATTAAAATTTGTTCAACCAAGAATTCACACTCTATATGATACTTGGGTATGTCAATTAAGGAAACAATTGTAGCCATCACATCAATAACTTTGTTCTGTATTCTGGGGATCTTGTCAAATTGAATAGAGGTGAAAGACTTATTAAAGTCATTGACCATGTGTTTATAAGGTAACAACTTCTCATCCTTTGTTAAAAACTCATCATTGACCTGTTTGATGACTAATTGTGAAACACCAAAAACCCTTAAGTGAGTGATATTCCATTTGATTGAGATTCTAAGGCTGGTGAGAAGAGCTTTGATTTCAGCTATATTGTTTGTGCATGGAAAGGATAGTCTAAAAAAATTTGGAATATAATCACCTTGGGGGGTGAAAAACAAGATGCATGCCCCTGATCGATTATGTGTGTATGACCCATTAAAGTATGGTGTCCATGTGGTGGCTTCTGCTACTGTAAATACCTCTTCATCAGGAAATTCCATTACCAAAGGATGTGCATCAACCAATAGAGCATCAGTTGACTGATCCGTTATCACCTGTCCCTTAATAGCTTTGTGATCCACATATTCTATGTCAAACTTGCTCAACAACATGACCCATTCAGCCATTCGGCTAGTCAAATTTGTTCTAGATAGCAAATACTTAAGCTAGTTCAATTTTTTATATTAACTTGACTGGATGACTAAGCATGTAATGTCTAAGCTTCTGTGAACATAAAACTATGGCTAGGTAGGCCTTCTCTATTGAAGAATAGTTGAGCTCATAGCCAACTAAGGTTCAACTAATATAGTAGATCACTCATTCTCTGGATGATTCATCATGTTGTGCTAGTAGTGCCCCCAGTGCCACTGGAGTAGCTGAGATGTACAATAAAAGTGGCTTCCCTAGGATTGGTATCATAATGATGGGAGGATGAGCCAAGTATTACTTAATCTTGTCAAAACCTTGCTGACACATAGGATCTCACTTGAAGGATGTATTATTTTTCAGGAGGTGGGTGAATGGTTTACACTTGTCATCTAACTATGCTATGAACCTTCTAATGGACTATAGCTTACCCTTGAGACTCCTTAATTGTTTTAGGTTGCAAGGTGGAGGCATATCCATAATTGCTTTGACCTTGGTTGGATCCACTTTTATACCTCTCTTGGAGACAATGAAGCCCAACAACTTTCTTGATGTAACCTCAAACACACACTTTTTTAGATTAAGGCGCAACTTTTAGTGCTCTAGACGCTCAATTATCTTCCTTAGGACTGCAAGGTGTTCTACTCTAGTTTTTTTATTTTCCTAACAGATCATCAACATAGTCTTCCATGATGATGTGGATAAGATCATGAAAGATAACGATCATTGTGTGTTGGTAGGTTGCCCCTGCATTCTTAAGACCGAAGGGCATAACATTATAACAGAATGTATCACAGGGTGTAGTGAAGGCTATCTTATGTTGGTCCTTAGGTGCAATTTTAATTTGATTGTATCCAGAGAATCCATCCATGAGGGAAAGCATCTCATGCCTTGCAATTAAGTCTACCAGCATATCTATGTTTGGCAAAGGAAAGTCATCTTTAGGACAAGCCTTGTTGAGGTCATGGAAATATGTACAAACTCTGATAACGCCGGTTGGTTTGGCGACAGGTACTATGTTTGAGATCCATTCTGAGTAGTCGATGGGCCTTATGAATCCAACTTCCAATGATTTCTCCAACTCTTTCTTAACTAGCAAGGCTACTTCAGGGTGCATTTTCTGAAGCTTTTGTTTGATAGGCTTTGTATTAGGATGCACATATAGATGGTGTACTACCAAGGCAAGGTCTAACCCAAGAATGTTTGAATATGCCCATGCAAAATTGATTTTTCCTTCCTTAAGGAGCTGAACAATGGTAGAGTGTTCTTCTTTTGAGAGAGCTTTGGCTACATATATGATTTTGGGATCTTCTTTAGTTCCCAAATTTACCTCTTGCATTTCCTCGATTAGAATTGATGATCGTTCAGATGACTGTGTTCCCACAAGGGGAAGATGAACATCCCCATCTTCTGGCACCTCACTGAGGTTTTCACCATCAGATACGTCCTTTGTTTTGACTTTTTCTAAGTCAAGAAGTGCCTCAAGGAGGTTTTCACTAGTTGACCCTTATGGATTTTTCTTTTTCTTATTTTTGCTACTAGGGAATTCATCTTGCCCCAATCCCATGAGGTGTACATAGGTATCCACTGAGGGAAGTGAGTTGATAGGTGTGCTTTCACATAGGTCCCAATCTATGAGTTCGAGAAGGTGAAGGGAAAGGCTGATGGTGCAAATGTATAGGCATTTGAACATGGAGGAAAGGTCTGCATGATCTACATCATCGTACGTGTGTATGATACACTCTTCCTCTGGTATATCTTCCAAAAGACCATTGCTCATACTAATGTTGTTAGAAGTATTAGTCGACATTGCGGGACCCTTTTTCTTTTTATCATAGCCTAGGCCAATCAGTTGCTTTCTTCCTAGCTCTTCTAGACCAAGACCTCCCCCCTAATAATTTTATTTCTCAATGTACTTAGAGGGCCAAGGATACATCTCTTGAAAATATTCCTTTAAAGGGGGAGTAGGTTCAGGTTCTTCATGATATATCCATTGACTTATATCATCTTCAGGTGTATATTGTGGTAACATGAGAGATACATAAGTGTTGGTTCCCACATTTTTGGAGCTCACGGTGACTGCCTTTTTTTCTTTGGTGCAGAATCGAAGGGTTGACCATATGTGTGTGGTGAGGGTGGCATGGTTGCCATGTTCAAAGTAGTACACATTTAATAATCACCACATCCCTTGTCAATGATCTGGACCTTGGTGATAGTGGAATTAGATGTAGAAGATGGAGTGGATGAGGTGGTAGGTGATGGATTGGATGAGGATGTTGGAAGTGGTCCCATTTCACTCCTAGAGAATAATGGGAATGAGGGAAAGAAGCTTTGAGTGAATGAAAATATTCAAATGGTTGGGGATCAACTTGTATCATAACTTCCATTCCATTAAACGGGAACTTCAAGCATTGATGATAGGTAGATGGGACGAATTGCATGGCGTGGATCCATGGTTGACCGAGAAGAAGGTTGAAGGGGAGGTCTAGATCAAGGACATGACAAGTGGTGTATTGTATAACTGGGCCAACTTGAATTGGAAGATCAATAACCCCTTCAAAATCCCTTTTTGCATTATCATAAGCCTTTATAGTGATGATCTGATTGCTTAAATCAGTATGGGTATATCCTACCTGCTTTATGAACTTTAATGTACAAAGATTGAGAGTAGAGCCATTATCTATCAAGACCCTCTTTACTTTATGTTGAGCGATGAGGACCTATATATGGAGGGGTCAATTGTGATTGGAATTGATGGTAGGCATGTCATTTTGGTTGAAACCCAGTTGGTAGGTTGATGAAAGGTGTCCTACTAGAGCTTGGAACTATGTGGGGTCGATGTCATTGGGAACATGGGCATCCTATAAAGCTTTTTTCAAGATTTCCTGATATACATGAGAATACTTTAGCAAATCTAGGATAGATATGTGCGCTATGGTCTTTCCTAGATGGTCAAGGATGTTATACTGAGAGCTTACAGGAGGTGATGGGGCTGACATAGAGGCTTCGAGGATAGTAATGCGAGTGCGGAAAGTGGTAACAACACATTGAGGCTCCTTGCCTTTGACATGTATCATAGACACATGTGCTTCTGCTTGCCCAATATGTGTGATGAGAGTCTCATAGTTAAGCGGGACATTCTTGTAGGTGATATTATTAGTGTTGTTATCCTAGTTGTTATTGTTACTAGGTCCAGGATTTGTGTGGGATGTGCTAGGACCTTGGTTATGCTTGGGGAAAGCATTTTGATATATCTGTAACTGAGCATTGGACGAAGGTGTCATGTTGGCATCCACATGTATGCCACCCTGATCTATGAGATCCTGGATGTATGTTTTCAGACTCTGACACTTATTTAAGGTATGCCCTTTAATCTTGTGAAACTCACAATATTCATTTTCTTTACACTAGACTGGTTTAGGATTGGATTCATCAGGTGGCTTGGTCACAAGATATGTAATCAGGTAATTGAACTACAACAACCTATTGAACACAATGCTCAAGGGTTCTCCTAATTGAGTGTATTGATGTTTATCGTTTCCTTGATTGTATTGATTGGATTGTTGAGGGGGTTGAGGTGCCCCCTATGGCACATATATGGCATTGGGCATGGATGGTTGTTGCCTCCGGGAGGTATTGGCCACCTGAACATGTTTAGTATCAGTGATGCCATCATTGACTACATTCTTATTCTTATTCTAGTAACGAGATTTTTCACCCGATGACTTGTCCTTATCTGAGTTGTACAATTTAATTTGTCCTTTAGCGACAAGCGCTCTCTCAATGATGGGGCCCTTTTTAATAACCTCTATGAAGGTAGTGACACAATGAAGATTAAGAGCATGTTCCATTTTTGGATGAGCATTAGCAACAAAAAGGGTGACCATTTCTTTCTTGCTGGGAGGGGATTTCATACGGCTAGCTACAGCTTGCCACCTTTGTAGGTATTTAGCAAAAGTTTCTCCATCACATTGCTTCTCCTTCAAGAGGTCTAGAGTGTCAATGTCCTCCAAATTAAAGGAGAAATTTTTGACAAACTATTCAAAAACATTAGCGAAGGAAGAAACTGTCCCCTTCTTGAGACCCATGAGCCAATCTAAGGCCAACCCTCCTAAGCTTCTAGGGAACAAGCACAGGAGATAATTGTCATTATGTTGGACATCCTGACATTGTGCATAGAACTCCTACAGATGGGCCTTTGGATCTTTAGTTCTCATATACTTGTCGAACTTGTGTATCTCAAAATGCTTTAGAAAGGGGATGAGTGAAATCAAAGAATCAAACAGATATGGGAAAATCTCCTCAAACTTGAAGGATTTTTTGGATGTACCTAGTTGTAGGTCTATCAATGTAGCATTGAGCTCCTCCAACTCTTTATTGGTGAGCGGAGTTGGATTAAATGGATTGGGTGGATATTGTTGATGTGATGAAGATGGGATGGAAGCATTGGGATCATATGAGGGTGTAGGTTGATACTGATTAGCATAAGTCAGTTATGGATTAACGTAAGGCATATAACATGATGACGTATTTTGTTAATAAGAGGTGGAGGGTGCCTGTTGTTGAGGTGGTTGTTGCCAATAATATGAAGAGGATGTGATATTATGTGGAGCTTGGTAGTATGAGGATGTGGAAGTTCCCTATTGTTGTCATGACAGTTGTTGGTAGTAAGAGGTGGACAGAGCACCTTGTTCATAGGGCAGTTGTTGTTGAGTGTAATATTGATTGGATTGGTAATTATAGGCAATGTTTGGCTGCTGTGTAGCATACAGTGATAGTTGCAGATTGATAGTTTGAAGGTAGGGATTAGTGTGTGATTGGGGAGGATTAGTGTAAAGTGGCCGTTGAGACTATGGTTGGTTTTGAGAGGCCACATGGATATTCAGATTAGCATAAGCAGTGTATGTGCTAGACAAATGGTAGAGATATTGCACGAGAGGATTATGCTACATTTGTGTGGGAACGTGCATATGTGATTGTTGATAAGGAGGAAAAGATGGGATGTGTTGTTGTTGTGGGGTTGTTGCAAAGGCACCATGAGGTGGTTGTTGAAGGTGTGATGCAGTTTATGTTTCTTGATGAGGAGGTTGTATATGAGCGACAATATGCTACTGTGGGTTCAGAACATTTTGCTGTGGCATGTTTTGTTGCGGAAGTGAAATGTTCTGTTGTAGAGGTTGTTGATGATGTTGTTGCATGGGGATAGAAATATCAGCGGTATGTTATGGTGGTTCTTGCAAGGGGATAGTTGCATGCTACGGTGGTGCCTTCGAAGCAATGGATTGATGAGGATTAAATTGAGGTTGTTGGAACACCAAAGTATTAACCTGAGGGGGCAGTAGGAGATTGCCTATGGGTACAAGTCTTGGTGGTGGGGATGATGTGAGAAAGGGATTTCCCCCAGTGTTGATGAGTGGTTGACTAGGATACTAAGGTGGGAGTGGTGGAGCAGACAAGATGTTTTGTGGCATGCCATAGGTATAGGGATCATAAGGATCAGATGGTGTTGTAGAGGCTGTGGATGGAAGGGGAGGATAATTGGAAACTTGATATATCACAACATTTCCAAATTCAGGATGATACCAGTTATCTATGGGTATACCCTCAGGAACATTCTACGGATCTTGATGCACTGGAGGGGTTTGGATCTTGGTGTATTGTGACGTGTCAAAACTAGATGGCGGTTTGACTCCCTTCATGAGTAGAGTGGTGAGGATCTTATCCCCATGCTCATCGAGGAGGAAATTTTTCATCTAAACATTTGTGGGATTTCTTAGGTATTCATCAACGGTGACTTCATGTTGATTGATCATGTTTTCCTCACCGGGTAGTGAAGTATTTTTACCATCGGTGTTAGATTGTGATGAAGCACCGTTATGAGGATCTTGAGGGATGTTCACACCATTGTTAAGATCCTGAGAGATGTTTGCTTCTTTGTTAGGATCTTGAGAGATGTTTTCCCCATTGTTAGGATCTTGAGAGATGTCTGCCCCATTGTTAGGATCTTGAGAGATGTTTGCCCTGTTGTTAGGATCTTGAGAGATGTTCAGCTGAGAACCTTGACCTTGATGTTGTGCCATTTGCTTCTTGGTTCGCGATCTAGTCTGAACAGGCATGAAAATGGATAACTACTAGTTGGACTGAGATGGGACTAGAATCAATGTAAGGATGACTTAAATGATGGTTGGAAGATTGATTAGATTGGATAAAGGATTGATTGATTAGATGATGAGATCGAATAATTGGATAAGGGTTGATTTGGACGATTGGATAGGATTGATTGGATGATTGGATATGATTGAGATTAGATGATTGGATAGGATTTATTGGTAACAAAATTGATAGGATTGGATCAGGATTGGTTGATGAAACAACTGATAAAATGGATGATGTAATGGATTCAAAACCCAGTTCAAAAATCACCCTAGGTGACTTAAGGCATTAGTTGATTAGATTGAAGGACGAATAGATGATTACGACATGGAATCCACCTCAAGATGGAAATGGATTGATTGGGCCAAGAATGATTACTTACGACACTAAATTCACCTCAAGATGGAAGTGGATTGATTGGGTTGAATTTGATGACTGATGTGTAGATAATGATCAAATTTAGAAACCTAGGTCAATTCAAATAATAACCTCTAAAACAAGGTTTAGGGGATTTGGATTGAGAGAACGATGATGAACGATGCAGCCTAGAGATGCTCTAAGAGTTCTTATATGATGCAGGTGATGACTGAATGACCTTTGTAAAGTGCAAATGGACTAAAGGATTAATTATGAGTGAATGGAAGGGGATGAAGGTGTTTAGATCACAAAAAATGACAAGGTTTAAGGTCCCCAACTGTTTGACTCTCTGGATTGGGCAGGGTTTCCTATTCAAGGGGCAAGGTCGCCTGTCTAAGGGGCATGGTCGCTTGTTCCCAGGGCCTGGTCACCTAACTAGTTTTTGGACTTGTTTAAATAAGAAATGAGGTCAAAAGAGCTATTAGAAAGGGAAAACGAGCCTTACAAGCGGTAAAACAAACTCTCTAAATGGACGAACAAAATAGGAAAATGAACTCTCAGAACAGGGAAATGGATTGACAAAATGATGGAACAAATACTCTGAATGAGAAAACAGATTGATGGAATGAAAAAAATGGGAGCTCGGAATGGGAGAATGGACTAATGAAATGATGAAATGAGAGACGAAACTGACTGTTCAGAGTGCAAAAAAACTATTTGGGTAGGATCGCTCCTATTCTAGGCTTGGTCACCCTTTCAGGGTGTGGTCGCCCCTAGACAAGTCCTGGTCGCCATTGTTTAGGGTGGGGTCACCTATCTTGGTGAAAAGTGAACAATTTTGACTCAAAAATTACTGAGATAGAGGGAAATTCAACCCTCTTAACGTCGAGTTCGTCCCTTGTCAGGGCGTGGTCACCTCTGTCGACAGACCTGAACTTGACTTAGGCAAAATGAATATGGCAAAGGATAGAAAACACTTCAAATAGCAAGCAAAAGGAAAGACTGACTTGACTAGTAAGATATGCACTAGTTTTTCACATAAAAGATAGTTCAAGTAGCACAATCCTATGATTTAGTATGAGGGGTATGGCCAGCATAGTCCTCTAACTAGGTTAAACAAGGCGATCTAGGGAGTCCTCTATATACGCTTGGTACATGAGACACAACCGTGAACACCAACCCGTCACAAGCATGAGTCAGGAACCCCAGGGAAATATTAAAGGCTCAGATCGACTCTTCACGTCTATCTAGGTATCACCCTAGCTTTGACGCTCCACCAGACACTGCGTGACTAGATTGGGGTGAGAAGTGCACGGGGGAAGCTTGAACGATGTAATGCCCCCTTGGTTAACACAAAGGACTTAAGTAAGCTACAATTTCTCTTCACCCAAGATCACCAAATGGTGCAAGGGGATTGGATACGTCAATAGTTTACTTACAAACAAATCATACAATGTATTGACTCCCCTACTAAGACTATGTGCCTAATTAGTATGAAAAATGAAAGCAAACAGACTAACTAAAAGCCTTGGTCCTTTCATCCTGCAACAAACATGTTAGTAATTTTAACCTCTGTTCTTCGTCAAGCATAAAATACCTGCACAAACGTTAGTAAAAACCTCATAGAAGCTATTGTCTAGGTGAGGTTGCCCCTGTTCTAGGCCTGGTCGCCCCTGTGAGGGCGTGGTCACCCCTCTACAAGTCCTATCGCCCCTGTGAGGGCATGGTCACCCCTCTACAGGTCCTGGTTGCCCCTCTATAGGTCTTGGTTGCCCCTGCTGACAAAATAGAGAGTGAAACTAACTATTTTATCTCAAACAAGCATCTGTGTCAGGTCTTGGTCACCTATCTACAAGTCTTGGTTTCCTCTATTACCAAAAAAGAGAGTGAAACTAACTATTTTGTCTTAGACAGGTGTCTGTGTCAGGTCCTAGTCACCTATCTACAAGTCCTGGTCACCTCTATTGCCAAAAAAGATAGTGAAACTGACTATTTTGTCTCAGACAGGCGTCTCTGTTAGGTCCTGGTTGCATCTATTGCAAAAACAAAGAGTGAAACTGATTGCTTTGTCTCAAATAGACATTTGTGTCAAGTCCCAGTCACTTATCTGCAAGTCTTGGTTGCCTCTCTGAGGGAAGGGTCACCCCTCTGTATGGCCTAGTCGCCCCTCTATGTCACCTGAACCTGCAAAATATGAAAAAATAACAAACATGAGAGTAAAAGGATCGATTTTTAGGTCCCACTAGGTGTGCCAAAAATGTGTGCAAGTATTTATACTCCTAAATATGCAAAACAAAGAACACTAGACCACTTCAAGATTAGCCTAAGTTGAACACAAAAAAAAAGAAAGATAAAACAAAAGTGTTTATACCTTTTATCTGTGTTGATCACTTGGTTGGCCCTTGATTGAGGCTTGGTTGTGTGCTCCTTTTATGAAAATGTGATGAAAAATGGATGCAAGGTGGTTAAGATGCAATGGAAGATGCAAATAATAAAGGTGGGCATGTGACAAAGTGAGCAAGATGGATGCAAGAGGATGAGAGCTAAGTATGCAAGTTCTTGAATGCAAAAGATGTGCTTGATGATGGCTTGAGAGCTTGAGTGTGATAAAAATGCTTAATGTAAATGAATGAATGAGAAGGAGGGTTATTTATAGAAGAAATTGAATTCTCCAGAGAATTCAACGGTTAGGATTGAGCCACCATGGCCAAGATGAAGGGTTATGGTGAGTTGAGGACTCACAAGCCCTCAAATCTTGCCATGTAGATTATGAAGTGTCCAAAAGACATGGTGAGATGGAAAGGGTACAAATGACATGGAAAAAGGAAAAGTGATGTGGAAGAAGGACAAGTACTTTGAAAGTACCTTGGGAGGGGAGAAAATTTTCTCAAAAAGGAACTTCTTGTTCCCATATGAGAGGAAAGTGACATATGAAGAATTTTTGTATTCCTCAAAAATCTCCATGGGGAAGAGAGAAGTGGTTGGGGAAATAAATGTTAATTTTAAATTCACATGATTGGAATGGATAAGGTGGTTGGGAGAATAAATATGAATTTTAAATTCATATGAGGAACACCTTGTGGATAAGACAAGGTTCTTATGAAGGGGGCTGAAAAGTATCTTGTGGATAAGATAATGTCCTTATAATAGAAGGTTATTGGCTTCATGTGACTGATGTGACCTTTCAATGATCACATAGGGAAGAGGAGAATCCTTGGAGGAATAAAAAGTGAATTTTAAATTCACATGTGGAAGAGGCTCTAGGCCAAATGTGGCAAATGTGAAGGCTGACCAAAAAGGTATGCTAAATGTAGCAAGGGGATTAGATTAAGGTTGTGCAAACAGGTGATTAAGAAACTTAATGAGGGATTAGAAGCAAGTGGGAGAATATGGAGGATGTAACATTAATCTTGATTAAGGTGTGCACATCCTAATTAGGGATTAATTAAATTAATCCAGATTAGAAGAGGGTTATGTAGGATGTGACAAGGAGAGAGAAAAAGATGAATTTAAAATTGATTTAAATTCAAAAGGCTAAATGACTAAATTAAATAAATTGATGTATTTATTTAATTTGGAAAGGAAGGGGATGAAGGGGTAAAGTATTAATTATTAAATTAATACTTTATGAAACTTTTAGGCAAAGAGAGGAATATTAATTAAGTCAATCAATTTAACTAATATTAATAGAGGATGTGAAATAGATGAATAAAGAGGTGAATTTGATCGTGTGGGAGCGGTCAAATTTAGATGTCTATAGAAACTATTGTTGCATGTTAGATTTTAGGATTAGATGTGATGCAATTGTGTTAATGATTCAATATTTGAAGTGTTTGAGCAATCCTTGGTCCATACTTTTGGTTGCTTGCTAATTGCAAGTTGTTGTGTAAAGTTAGCTTAGGCCTAAATATTGTGTGTTGAGTTCAATTGTGGGTATTTATTCATTTCAATTACAAAATAAGGTTGATTTGTGTGAATTCTCCGTGATTTGAAAATCTTGATCCCTCAGAAGACTGCATTATTCCTATAAGATTGCAAGTTTAATATGGGTTTAGCAGAAATTAGTTTTGGAAGGATTGGTCCACTTTGAATGTTTGCTTGTTTGCATAATTGGTCTTAGATTTTAGTTTTAGAAATCTCTCTCAACCCTTTATCTTTTTCTATTTCTTTTGAATCTAAGTTAGTTTAGGATTACAAAAGCATCAACATATTGCAAGATCTAATGAATTTGAAGCTTCCAATATTTGTTTTGTAAGGCCCCTTATGATTACCAGTATTTTTACATTTATCAATGAGTTGTTTTTGCATTGTCAAGACCTGACATTAGAGACCTTGGGGTTATCTCTTGAGGCCTGCTGATAGAGATTTACCTTTCAAGAAATATAGGATACTTGTATTTTGTCTGAATTGTTGTGTATAAAACACCATCAACAGGAAGGTGAAAAGAGAATAATTAATTTTTTTAATATTTATTGTTTGGGACTCGCAAAAGATTTATTTTACATGTTTTGGGCCAAATTGGATATTAAATATATTTTATCAATTGTTACTATTAGAAACTCAAATGGGGCATGGGGTTTTCTTATGCATAAATTTTTAACCTCCAAGATCTTTTGGTAGCATTATAGTAGTTGATTATATGACATTTTTTATGACAACTAGTAGGTAGGGAGTTACTACCTAGTTTTAGCCATGAATAAAATAATGGTTATGATATTATTTTGAAGGGGCATATTTGAAGGGAAATTGTTTAAAATAATATTATTTTATTTATATTTCCATGAGTGGGGCATTGAATTTTGGGTGCCTAGGTTGGACCTTCATTGCCTATTTGTTCGCAAGGAGTTTCTCAATGTGGTATCCATTTTTATCAAATTTTTTCTTGATTGTTTATGTTTAATCAATGAGAATTATAATGAAAAAACCCTTGGATTTATTAGAGACTGGAGGACAAAAACTCTAATATCTTGAGGAAAATTTCATTCACAAATTACATCTATGTTGAAAACATTGCAGTTAGTTTATTTTATAAATTTGTAGAGAGGAGGGAGCTTTGACATACAAGGTTATTTCTAAATTTTATATTGAAATTTATTCTTGTAAAATTCTAATTTATTGTAGCATTTTTTTATGCATTTCATGAGTATAAATCAGTTCCAACATTTTGGTGAAGTTCTATCACATGTGTGCAAATATTGATTAATGTTTTGGCAGTTTGTGTGAAATCAAAACTACAACTTTTCAATGTTTGGCATCAAATTTGTGTTGGGATTATTTTAGAATTTTAGAATATATTTTATATTAAAATTTTTTGGGGATATTTCATATAAAAACATATTTACAAAAATTTATGTTTGGGATGTTATAGTGGTATTAGAGTTGGGATCTTGCCAACTTGTATACAAGTTAACCATTTGGTATAGAGAATCACACCACATGTATCCTAGTGACAAAGAATTTAGATACTACCAAAAGGAAAGAAGGAGATCTTGAATTCTCTTGATACTTTGAATATTGAGGCAAAGTTTCCTTTTTCAAAGTTTAAAATTGAGAATAATGATATGACAGAAAGAGAAAGGAGAACTCCTAATGAACGAGATTTTATTTATTTATAGCTCAAGTCCATCATATAAGGTTAGTGATAATTGCAAAATGTGTTAACTCATATGATGCAAACATTCCTAACTTAGATACTTCTAAAATTAATTAGAATTAGATGAGCAAAGGAAGTATATCAATTAATAACAATAATAACCACACTAAAACTATGAATGGTTATATAACTAGACCTTTTCAACCCAAGTTCTCAACAAGAGAAGGACTTGAGGGTGAGAGAGGGACGAAAAATCAAATAGTGGAGATAAATTTATAGATTATCTACATGAGTATCAAGTCTTGAGAGATGAGTTTCATTCAACCATGTCTTAGTAAGATTTATGTAATTTGAAAATAATAAAATGACCAAATAGGTAGATAAACACAAACTACACCCATCAAGATTTGCAGTTTTGTTTGTGTAAGTTGTCAATACCCACCTTTGATGGCTCAAGCAAGTGTATAAATAATGTATAGATCTAAATGTTGGACACATATTTCTCCTTTAACCTTATGTTTGAGGGAGATACAATAAAAAAAAACTACCCTCCATCTTTAGAGTGGCACATGAATGTTGCCACCATGTGATGGTCACCCAAGGACATATTTTGATTAATACTTATGTTAATTTAATGTGTTGGTTATTAGATTTGTAGGTTCCCAAATCCCTAAAGCTAGGTAGTTCTTTATGTTGGGGTGAATAAGGTGTTTTACCTAACTAGTTCACCTAGTAGGTCCTATTCACATATTAAGTATACTTAGGTACTAGGAATCTTTTTAGAAGTCTTAGTTGGCATTAGACCTTTGCTTATCTTATATCATTTACTTCATGTGTCCTAGGTCATTTTATATGAGTTGTCTCATGTCATAGGATTAAGATACTTGTCATGATCATGTCTAATTGTATCTCTCACCTTTCCTATATAAGAAAGGCCTCTTGTACACTTTGTAATCATAGGGGATATACTATCATTGATCCATTATTGATCATATACATCATTGCATCATTATCAAGAAAGTTATTATCTTGCTATACTCTCTTATGGAAGGATATCTTTTGTTTTTTAGGTGATACTAGGTTGTGGGAGCTCACTATTGGCTCCTTCGAGTTCCCTATCAACTCCTACATGGTATTGGAGCTCCAAATCTACAAAATCCTTAGATCTAAGGGTGATTTGCGCATGAGTATCTTATAGGTGCACTTTGGGAAAAAGTGGACCACACCATTGAGTCTAAATAACTTTAAAAGCCTGATTTTTAGATAAAATACTTGATATTTTGGTGGCTAGAAATTTCAAGCAATTTTTTAGGGTTTTGGCAGAATCTGTAGAATATTTGTTTGTATAATCCATATGGTCCTACGATTTGTATGGTCTATATAATACCTATTAGGAATAGGATAAAAAAACAATATATAATAAAATGAATACAAAAATAAATATAAAGTAACACAAAAATGTAAAGATGAAAATATACATGGTTCACCCAATATGGGTTGCATCCATGGAGAAACAATATGTCCTTCCTTTATTCCATCCAGAGATATGAAGGTGTAATGTAAAAAGTTATATATATTTATAATTTCATATTATGTTTTGTCCCCCTAAATTATTGGACTTAATTAAGCTTCTAATTTTCCAAATTATGCATTCCAAATCTAAATTCTTTCTATTTTCGAAAAGGGGAACCAACAATAAATAAATGCATTTAATTATTAAATTACCTTGGCTCATGTGTGTCTTAGAAGTTTAGACCAAGACCCATTTTACCATGGGTGAATGGGTCCCCTTTATGAGCCATGACCTAAATTAGAATATATGTTTTTGATGGTATTTTAATGATCAAAATTCAAATTGGAACTGTCAGCTTTTGGAATCTAATTTTTGAGAAATTGGATAAACACCTAAAAATACATAGTTATTTTTCCATTTGAAATCTAAGGAGCAAAAACACACTTAATGAAACAATCATATTGAGAAAATTATTTTCAAGAGCATTCAAGAGCAACATTATCAATCATTTGCAACAACAATCAAGATCCTAACGTCATGTCAAAGTTTATGTGTGTTCATGTTGAAGGCTAACAAGTGTTGTAGGTCTTCATGCATTCAAGCAAGGCTATCAATCAAGATACAAGATCCTTGAAGTGATGTGTTTGTCTTCGGTCCTTTCAGGCATCCATTAAAGGGTTGTGAGTTTCAGCAAGTGTGTTCATTCATCATTTCCTTCCATTTCAATTAATGTTTTCATCATTAACATCTTGCCATAGTGAAAGTAGGAACACTTTTCATGAGGTTTGACTGAGGTAAACCCCTATATGACACTAACACTTTCCCTCTTTGTGTATGTGCAGATTATAGGTTGAAGAAGGATTGAAGAGATATTGAAGATTTTTTTTGCATTATCACATTTATCATCTCCATTCTTGCCAAGATACGAAAACTAAGTTGCAAAATTCATTTTTGACATTCTGAAAAATATGTAGGTGGAAAATAGAAGCATAGATCCATCTCCAAAGGACCCCAAAAGTTTATCAGAATTACCCTACAAGGACGCATTCACCCCTTGGACGCTATGTTCTACAATACTCGGGACAAGCTTTTCTGGGTTAGTACATATCACCCTGCATCCCTTAGACCCACTTGCAATTCTCTGTTTTTGTTTATCTATCTTTGAGAATTCACATTTTTCATACTAGGTCATATAGTTTAATTAGTCCAATCATTTAAAATCATTTCTAAGGCCCTAATAAAATGAAAACCTAGGTCTGATTGGCTTGCCAGTAAAGTTGAAAATCAATCTCTTAGCTTTGTGGTTTGCATTCTAATGAAACCCTAGGAAAAAGGGGGTAAGGAGCATAAGTTTATGTATCTTATTACATATTCCCCTATTTTTTATGTTTCAGAAGGAGACAACCTACAACACATCTATTGTAACTTCATTTTCTCTCTATCACAATCTCCTCTCACAATATGATTCAATACAATGTAACAATTAGTTGTCATACAATGCCATCAAATAAAGAGGGGTTTTCTTCTAGGAAGGGAAAAGCAAACATAATCTCTACCATTAGATCTATGACCTAATAATAAATGATTTAGATTTACAATGAACAATTACATATAAAATATGGCTTTTGGGGGTGCAACCCTTGGACCCCCACCGAGGGTGTACCCCCTATTAGGAAAAGGTGTGTTGTCCACCTTGCATAATGTTATAATATAATATTTTATATTTGTGGTGCACCTAAGGGATCTAGAGATGACAAACTCCCACCGAAAATTGAATAGAAGACAACCCTAAAACCATGTCCTATTAACTAAGTTGTTACAAGTAACGGTAGTTCAAGTGGCCAAACCATTGATGCCATAAATAAATCACCTCATTTAAATGAGTAATGCCATCGAAGGAGAGTTAGGAAAAAAGTGAGAAAACTAATATAGTCTAGAATGATGATCTACTTTTACCATAGAAATTG
>VDFB02074082.1:0-47543 GCA_007258455.2 Sequoia sempervirens | reverse complement strand
GTATGAATTGGAGAAATGACAGTGACAAAGGTGATGAAACGAAAGTTTCACTAACCCCTTATCAATCCCTTGGTACAGGTCCATCTTCCTCGCATGCATCACTTGATAACTTAGGCCTCTCTCGTTTGGGTAGTTTAAAGAGAAAAATGTTTTAAATTTGTATGAAGTGTTTCTGTGCTTGAACTTTCTGCATTAACTGACTTATATCCAACACTTATCTCCCATAGTTTCATTGTTGATATGCATTGCAGTTCCTAAGGCTTTTACTGACCCAAGCAGTGCTAGAGGACTAAAGACATTGGACAGCAAGAGAACTATTACTGGCAACTACGATGACATTCAAGATACATTCTTGCCAATTAATGCAAAAGGAGATCCAAATAAAAATACTTCATCAGGTGAGTATGGCCAAATTAGATTGGTCATTGATCTCGAGTTTACAATTATACATTGGAGTATGTGGTAGATGCACTTACAACTGCCATTTGTCTTTATGATTCAGAGAGCCAACCCCCAAATGTCATTGATTTTCTTACTGGTGATACATGGAAAGCTCCTCCTTTGGAACAAGAAGAAAACTTGGTAAACAGCAGGGAAAATGAGCCAGTGAATAATGCCATAGCCAGCACAAATGATATTGCCATAGGGACAAGCATAACCAAAGTTCAGGTGAAGGTTAACAGTGTCTCTGGTGGTAATCCAGAAAAAAACATTCAACATGCCTCAGCTGCACAAAAGGCAAAGGCTGTGATGCTGAATGCCACTGATGTTTCCAGCATGACAAACACCACTAAATGCAATGCAGAAACTACAGAGATTTCTGCATCTCCAATTGCTCCCCAAGTTCAGGACTTGCAACAAGAAATATTATCTCATAAGAGGAAGGCGCTTGCACTGAAAAGAGAAGGCAAGTTAGCAGAGGCTAAGGCGGAGCTACAGCTTGCCAAGTTACTACAAAGGGAAGGAGAGCTTGAGGGCAATAGTGGTAGGCAAGTGTCATCATCATCTCTATCTTATACAGTCAATTCTTCTGAACAGATGATAAAACCACTAGAAGAGGTCATCCCCACTGTAGAGTCTTCTCAAACAGCTACAAAATTTGTTCCAGCTTTGTTTTCTGATAGCACCCAAGTTTCATCCTTTGGCGGTGAAACTGATGTTTCCTTAAAGAAGCAACAAGTGCCTAAGCAAGCCCCAAGCAAAGATCGCCTAAAGTTGCAGCGGGAGTCACTTGCACATAAGAGGCGTGCTCTTGCTTTGAGACGTGAAGGAAAAATGGAAGAAGCTGAGGCTGAATTTGAGCTAGCAAAGTCTTTTGAGAGTCAGATGGATGAATTAGCTGGTAACAACTCACAAGCTCATCATTCCAGTGTTGGTATTGGTAGTGATGATGGGAGTCTAGTAGATGATATTCTTGATCCCCATTTGTTGTCTGCCTTGAAAGGAATTGGCTGGAAGGAGAATGATATCTTTAGCCAGGTGCCAACCAAAGCACTCAATGCCAAAAACAAAGGGCATGAATCTATATCTAACTCTGTTCATAGTAACTTTGGAAGTGAGGCTCCACAAGTAAATGTAGAACAAACTTTAGGTTTAAAAGAAGAAAGGTCTCATCTTGAAGAAAAAATAAAAGCAGAAAAACTGAGGGCACTTAATTTGAAACGAGCTGGTAAACAAGCTGAGGCATTAGATGCACTTCGTGGAGCGAAGCAACTTGAGAAGAAGCTACAGTCATTGACTGCTTAAAGCCCTCCTATACTTGGATCTCAAAACTTCGAAAATGTCAAAGTCTGAATACAGAGGATTTGTCCAAATCTTTTACTCTTGTGAAGTGTGAACCTCTGTGGCCTATGTGAGAGATATGCATGATATGGCATATAATTCCATAATGCTTCTTTTCACATCGCATTATGCAATCTTGCAGTGTGTTTATGGGAAGATTCAATGAGAGCCATGATTAAATGGACACATTTATCTCAGGATTAAGAATGAGTTTCCAACAGGATTCTATGTTTTGGTAGAGGTAATTGAGCCATGGGCATAAAGGAAAGATCACACTTTGAGAATCATTTTATAAGTAAAGAACCTTGCTGGTTGAGACTTGTGAGGGTGGGGGATGGTGCAGGGAATTGGACCTTTTTGCATGGGCTAGAATTCCAAACAAACTTATGATTGTCTAAGACTCTAAAGATTGACTTCATCTTGATTTTGTGGAGAAATGAATTTGAAACTACAAAAGAGGGGATTTATTTCAACATGTGTTGAAATGTTTCTTGTACATTCATCAAGCTCAGTGAAACTAAAAGTTTGGTTTGCCTACAAGTTATTGTTTCTTTTTTTTCTGGTGAGTTAGTGCTTAATGTGGCCTTGCATTGTTTGTATGGTACGTTCATCATCGTCACTCAAGCACTTGCAAATTATGAATATGAATTGAACTTTATAGTGCTAGACAGTTAGCCTTCCCCCACTTTTATGAACATGAATGGGCAGAGAAGCCTTATGAAACTCGAATGATTTTTCATTTTTGTCTTTTAGGGTTATACGTTTTCTAGGGAACTCTAAATAGCATATGTTAATAGTGGGCTTGGACAGTATGTGTACATATTGCACGTGTGCAATTACAAACCACGTTGCAACAATTTATCCAATAAGTAAATAAATGGATGGAGGTATCATAATGAGTTGAATGTGTGCAGGAATAATTTTATCCAATGCATATGCTTTTGTGAAAAATATTGCTCTATGATAGTCAATTCTGAGACTTGTAATTCTCTGCTGGATTCAGAACAAGACACTGGATTTTGTGTGTTTGAAAACTACTAGTGCACATGGTTGAATTCAATATGAACTATCACCAGAGAAGGCTTCTTAGTTTACACTCAACTTATTTAAAAGAACCGAAATAGTCATGTTAAAAATTCATATATAGAACCCTCTTGCCGGTGCCACTCAAGTATCATGATATATTAGACATGGCTGATTTAAAATTCTAAAAGTTAAAAGAAGTCCTGCTTCCAAAGAAGAAAAACGCTCAAGATAAACGCAATAAATGGTTGAATGCCTATTATTTTGCTCTGATTACACATCTATACATGAGAAAAAAAATCCCGATGAGGGCAACTCTTGCAGGTGGAAAATAACGATTGTATAAAGATCTAACTAGGGGATTACCGAATGAGCTCCAGTAGTTATTACTGATATTAACATAAAAATTCAGAAATTTCTCAATTAGAAAGGAGTCATAAATATTGAAATTTCCTTTGTTGGGGAATAAGCTAGGTTGAGATGGGTCAGATAATAATTTTGCCTGTCTTTACCTTACCGCAAAATTTGTAAAACTTACAAAATTAGATTCTGTTAATTTTTTTGACTTTGATGATGAATCATTAATTGTGATTTGAAATAGTAATTAATTTTTTTTTATATTTTCTAGAAACATGTCAGTTTAATTTTGAGAATGCTTTGGTGAAATGTATTCCTTTATGTTTTAGGCCCATGATAATTGGGTTGTCCTTTATGCACTGAGTAGTGTGTAAGATGGTGTATTTTACATGGAAGTTGCCAAATGACATTTTCTTAACTCAATCGGGTTGTCCTTTATGCATTGAGTAGGCAGTGTGTAAGATGGTGTATTTTACATGGAAGTTGCCAAATGGCATTTTCTTAACTCAATCCTATCATCACTCATCTTAAAAAAAGGATCTTGATCTCTAAATCTATTGTTCAATGCCCTAGTTGAAGTTTGTGAATGCATAACTGATCTAGATCATTTTTGTGCTTGCTAATGTGAACTCAAAATCTCAAATTTCAAAATTTACTGCTTTTTTTTTTGGTTGTCATTAAGAGCCGAATAATACAAATTATTCCAAATTGCATGCTAGAGTGGTATTTAAGGTGTAGACACAAAAAATTGTCTTAGATCTGCGAACTCTATTTTCTTCGTTGATTCCTCTTTCGTCCAATTATTTAATTATTGTCTAATGTCATAAGTCTTTTATTAATTAAATAATTTTAATTAATTCATTTCTATCTTTTTATTTCTTCTTTTGATTATTTAATTATGTCACTAATGTCTTTGTCTTCTATAATTAAATTTATCATCTTTTCTATTATAATTAAATGGTTATTTTAATTATTTAATTATTTAATTATTCATTTATCCTTTTCTGCCTTAATTGTCTATTAATTTGTCATTTTCTTCCCACTTTTGAATTAAATTATTATGTAATAAAAAAGTCAACTTGTCACATGTCCTCTATAATTAAATAATGCTTTTATTATTTAATTATTCATTTCCCTCTCAAATTAAATAATTTTATTATTATTTGAATCTCCTACAACCTTTTTTTGGGTGGGGTTGGAAGCACTGCTCTCTTTTCACTATAGTTCCCCTGCATGCAGCAAGGCCCTACTATTCGTGAGGGGTAGAGATCGATTCTACCAACCTCATTATCCGTGCCAATCTTATCTCTTGACATCTCATTCAATTTCCACAACCATCCATTCTTATCATTACCCTAATTTTGCCCTAACCCTATTTCCATACTACAACTTTCATTCTTGGCCATTGATTGACATATCTTATTGACATTTAATTTCAGCCCTTCATTCCAATTTGACATTCTATAAAAGACAACTATCATTGTCATTTCTACCTACCTAGACTTGTTATCAAGAGAGACAACTACTATCTTCAATATTTTGCTATCATTGTCATTAGGCTACTATTGCATACTCAAATATGAGGACATCAAGTACATTCAAGCAAAATGGAGGACAATGGAGGTCAAGCAATCATGGCATAGGTAATATTTAGTATGTTGATGTTTTTATGTTGGATTGTGCTCTATTGTTGGTTTAGTTTTGATGCTTTATTACCTTAACCTGAACTTTACCCTAGATTACGTAAGGCATAATCTTTATTAAAAAAGAATCATATAGAAGTTATCTAGGAATCTATTGGACACAACTTCAATTCAATTGCAAAAGGATAAAAAAATTTATATTATCATTGAATAATCCTAGGAGCATACCACATGCTGTTCTCGACTTTGGTTCATTATTGTTGAACTTATCCATCCATGGACAACCTCTCCCCATCCTCATCTTCCTCCCCCTACTCCTTTTTCCTCTTCCTCTTCATCTTCCCCCATTTTTTCCTCTTCCTCTTCCTCCTCCTCTTCCTTCTCTTCCTCCTCTTTTTCTTCTTCTTTTGCCCCCTCTTCTTCCTCCTCCCTTTTCCTCCTTAATCTTCATCTTTTTCTTCCCCTTCCTCCTCCTCCTTCCATCTTTCTATTCTTTCTTTTCTTCCTCTTCTTCCCCCTCTTGCTTTTCTTCTTCTTCCTACTCCCTCTCCTTCTTACTTCTCCTCCTCATTGTTCTCCTCATCCTCCTTTTCCTTCCTCATCTCTTTCTCCTCCATCACCACGACTACCTCCTTATCCTACTAATCTTTCTCCTCCTCTACCACTTCGTCCATCTCCTTCTTCTCCTCCCCGTCCTCCTCGTCCTCATCCTACTAATATTTCTCCTCCTCCCTCATCCCTCTTGCTTTTCCACCTCATCCTCCTTTCGCTTCTCCTTCTCCTACCTCTTCTTTTTCTACCTCTTCTCCTTTCCTTCTACTTCTAGTCCTTGTTAGTGTGAAAAGTGTCTATATGTATCTAGTTCCTATGCCTAGTAATCTTATGAACACATTAACTTAAGTTCACTTAGTGGTTTAATTGTCTCATCTCATAGACACTTAACATACGCCTTCACATTTATCTGAAGTATTCTACATGTGTCACATCATTTGGAGGGTTAGTCAGTGTTTCTGTTTCACCTTCCTACCTCTTACTTGTCCTATATAAACAAGGAGTGATCATTGTATTGTACACATTCTATGATAGTTATTTGAATTTTGCATTGTGCTTGATTCATTTCATGGTAGTTTGAATATTGCATTCATTATTTGCTCCTCCAACATGGTATCACAACGTTGAATTGCAAGTTCCTTCTTGATTTTTTGGTGAATCAAGTTTTTAGCCTTATCAATGAAGCGTTGTGGAGCCAAGCAGACACCGCCATTGCATTCGAAAGGCTCGAGTAACAAAGAAATACATTTTGTTTCGTTAAATTTGGTAATTTTCATTTTTTTGCAATTTTTTGGCCTATTATATGAAAAGTAAAAAAAAAATGATTTTTTTTAGCATAGGGCCAATCTGACCCTCTGCCAGTCTGCCCATTTTGGGTCGATATTTGTAATCTTGGAGAAGATATTTTTGCAGGCAAAACTGTGCCTTGTTTGGCGTGTTTGCAAGTAATTTGCAGGGTTTTGAGGTTTCATTTGGCATTGTGTGCCATCTTCGATTTAGTTCGCCATTGTTTTCAAATCTTTGCATTTAGCCTCTACACCCAGGTTCCACACTTGACAGACAACACACATAGCTTGGCATCAAACCTTTATTCGGCCCGTGCAACTACCAAGCTGCCAATTGTCTCTTGCTTGAGGAAATCAACATTTTTACAGTTGCCAATTGATATTTGCAGGTTCAAAATACCAGTTTGGAGGCATTTTGGCCTATTGGCCTATTTTGCAAGCTAACATTTGACAGGATACTCATCTTTTATTCTCCATTGTGCACCTGCAACTCTACACACAAGCACCATTTCACCAATTTACAATTTGCAATTTTTTGCGAGCAACTCTTCTTGATAGAGATTCATCTCTGTGCAAGGCCTCCACCATCCTTGGCGACATGAACTAGTCTCCTTCCATGCGACCTGCACTCAACATCTCCCGGCGATCAAGACTTCTGTAGCAATCAACTTCCTCTTCTAGTGCGCCCCCATTGACTCTCCTTCTAGCGCCCTTTGCCACAATTCACATTCGCAATTTTTCTGCACCAAGGCAGGATATAAAACAAATAGGGAATCTTCTTCAAGCCTATTCATAGTTGGTAGATTCATACATGCTATTGATGGTTCTCAAAACGGCTCTATGAAGACTCCACAAATTGCCACAATCGCCAAATCTCAACAATTGACTCTACCAATTCTCCATGGTTTTGTCTTGTTCAGAAACCCATCTCACATCTCTTGCTTAATTGTTTATTTATCCAGTGCCCAATAACATTCTTATTGCTACCACAACGATCTCTTTTGACTCATTATTCGGTGATACTACCTATTTGCAGTTTAAAGTTATTGTAACTGCAACAATTTTGCTGTATTTTTGTCAAAATATTAGCAATTTTATAATTAAGTTTCAGCTCTCATTGAATTTGTTCTTATTAAATGTTTTATATGTTCTTTCAAACAAACTAAAACAGTTCATAAAATATCCCACACCATGAATGTTCCAATCTCAATTTTATCCTCTAAAAATTAGTGTAATTTGTGCTATTTTTGATGGAGCATAACTTTCACCTTGTTCGTCGAAAATTGACAATTTTTTTTTGAAATTCATCAAAATTTCGAAAGAATTCTAAATTTTTAGTTAAAATTAAGTTTTGGAAAGCTTATTTTTTAAATATTTGTAAAAATATCTATGAGTTATAAACAAGTGATTTGGCTTCCAAACTTCACAAAAGCTTGTAAATCTTGTATTGCATCTTTCTATGGGGATCTACATTTAGATATAATATAATTTTGGGGGGTTTGGTAAGGAAAAAATTCAAGTTCCCTGTTGTGTGTGCATCATGGATAATCAACTTGTTAACTCCACATAATTTTCACACATGAAAAGTCAAAGTACAACTACTTCAATCTAAGGGATTATGACAAATGGTTATTGGGAAACACATACAATTTACTAGGGAGTTTGAATAGTTTACTTATTGAAACATGCTAGATGAAGCAATGAGAATAATAGGTCTTCTTGTTTCTGATAATTTGCTATTCACATTTCTAGTTGTAAAAATTCCTAAGCAAATGTGAGACAAATTTGAAGATCTCTTTGGTAAAGTTGAGTTTAAGATTCTGTAGACACTGAAAAATGTCTTAATCAATATCATACACTTGAATTAGATTTATTAACATCATTTCCTCTTTATCCAACCTCTTTTTGCTTAATTAATTCAATTAGCCTAGCTAATTAATTAATTGCATCATTTTCGTCTATTTGGCCTAATTAATTAAATTGGGTTAATTCACCTCTTCTCGCATTAACACTTCATCTCATTAAATTAAATACATCAAAATATTTAATTTAATCTTCCAAGTCATCTTATTTAATTAAATAACCCTATCCTATTTAATTAAATATCATTTCATCCCCTCTCCTATTTATTAAATCATATAATTTAATAAATATCTCTTAATTCTTCTAGTCCCTTAATTACATAAATTAAACCTTGTTTAATTAGCAATTAAACTAATTATTCCTCTAATCAAAAAGAATATTCCTATGGAATAATTCTTTATCCTTTTTGCACAATTAAAACTTTGTTTTAATTTGCAAATTAACCTTTTTCCTCATCCCTAATGGAATATTCCCTCTCCTCCTATCAACTCACTTAGCTTAAAAAACAAGTTAACCTTCTTACCTTTCTAGCAAGTTACCTTTGACCTGTGTGAGCAGGTCAAAAGTGTGTTTAAGGTAATTGTGAGCCCTTAATTAATCTTCATCTTGCATTCTCATCCGTTGATGAGAATCCATGATCCATGCCTCTCATTTCCTCCATCTTGAACCGTTGATTAAGATTTTTGATCTCAACCACTCATTCCTCATTTGCTCTCCTATAAATAGATCACTATTTGGAGACAAATAGATCGATCTTTTATTTGCAAAGTCATGTTGTTGAATTTACTTATATCCATACTCCCAATTTGCACACATTTAGCTTATTTTTAGTTCATTTTAGTTGCATAATAGCTTCAAGCTTTCATTAATGGCTTCCATGCATCCATCTTAGTTTGTAAATAAATTAAGGTTTTCATCTTTTAGCATTATTTTAGCTCAAATTAGCTTAGATTAGCTTAGCAATTGCATAATTAGATCATTTATAGCATAGAATCATGGTAACTTAGCTTGCATCATGTTTATTTTATGCATAATTTAACTTTTTCATACACCAAACATCATGGTTTCATCGATTCTCTTCCATAGAATCGACTAAAACAAGCTCACTATCACGACACTGGGAAAGGGTCATTAGTCCACATCAACGCGACACCAATTCCACAACAAAATAAATTTTAATGGATTAGAGTAGATGTTTTCTTTAAAGCTTTCATAAGATTAACATGTTAGGTTTCTTGATAAAATGTTTACTTTCAATTTTGATTAATTGATCTTGTTGAGATTCGAGTATTGGTTGCCTCATTATGCTTCGATTCTTTATGGATCAAGCGTAATTCAGCCCATAACCGGTATCTTCACATCGACATTTTGGTGCTAGAAGGAGGGCAACTGATCATTTAGTTGTTTTTGGGCTCGAAATCCATGTTTTTGCTATTTTGCAGGTTACAGTGACGCTCAAACCACAAACAACGACACTATCTCAATAGTGTCGCTATATAGCAACGCCCAGGAAATTTGATATAGCAACACATATTTAATTGGCTGACGCTGATTTAAATATGGCGACACTTATTTAAATTTGAAATATTGTGGAATGAAAATGACGACGCTTTTCCCCAACATACCAGCGCTTTCAAACTCCAAATCATGACACATTCATTTATAGTGACACCCATCAATACAACGACATGATTGTGCTCACTATCCTTTCTGTAGAGCGACACTCAAATTCACCAGAGTGACACCCAAAGTTCAAATTGCGACGCCATCATGTACAACGATGCTCAACCAGGGTAAGAAACTTTATGCTTGTTTTTTGACACATGACTTAATTTCTTTTGATTATCTGATCACTGATCCATGTTTGACTGTGTTTTCATTGTTAGACTAATAGGGTTTTGCAAGTTTTAAGGAATGGAGTGAAATTGAAGAACTTCTCTTCTATCTAAACATTCTATAATTGTAACTAGCGTTTAACGCTTTAGGGCAATTATAACCCAATTTCATGTTTTATTACTTTCAATTTTTAGGCAACGCACTAGTTTTCCATTGGGTTTAAAATGAATGTTCAAAGTTGGCTAAAAATGAACCCTCACATCACATCTTTCAATTGGGCTTAAAATTGAATAAGACAAACTCATCTTTCACCTTGGAGCTTAAAATTAACTCATTATTGCTTTGAAGGATAAAATTGAAAACTATTTTTTTTGTTTTGTGGTTTTCAACTTTGTTGGTGAATGCGTATGCAATTCTCTCGCACCATTTGGTGATCTTGAGAAACAAAAACATTATCTATCACGTTGCAAAATCACCTTCACACTTCAAATTTGGGTTTAAAATTGAACCATGCTAGTGTGAGAAAAGGCATAACGTGTATTCTTTCTTTATGCATGCGAACAAAGATGATTGAACTATGAATGTACTTACTCGCTATTGTTCACCTTTAGAGGATTTTCCTTGGTGGGAAAAAGTACTCAGCCCAAGGGAACGACCCAAGCGGTAATGAGCATAAGCCAGACTCTTTCAAACCGCTATATAAATTTGTGGTTGCAAGGAAAGTTTGCAATCAATAGGCATGATGCATGATAGCTCTCCCCCTATATCTTTATGATGTTTAAAGCCCTTGTTCTAAGGGTTGGGAGACCTCTTGAGGGAGTTTATCATAGTATCCTCTGAACCAGATGCCCTTATTACGAACCTTTGTTTAGTAGCCAAAAATCCCTAATATTTGTTGATGTCAGGAGGTTAGACCTTCAAAGCTGTCCCACATATTTGTGGTTCTTAGTAGAGATGAAAAGTTTGTCATTGGAGGTTCATGAGAACTTGAAGCTTGGATGACCCTTAGAAGTGAGTGCCATGGAGGGGAGCTAGTGTGGTCAAGCTTCTAATCATCCGCTTTGAATAAACATAGTTGGAGAAATCTAAGTGGGAATACAACAAATATAGCCATTTCTAACCTAGGGTTTTAATGCTTTTGAGTCAGTTTAACACTTTGCTTGGTTTCAAAACGTTCCAAAAACAAACACTCACTATTCAAAATTTCAAACACTTTGGCTTAAAGATGGACTTCTTGAGTTAGCCTTGATATTACTGCTTGTCCTAAGGATTTATCCTTTGCGATATCTCAAACCCATATTTACCAAAGACAACATAGGAAATTGTGGCTTTAATCTCATGATTTTCACAAAATGGACATTGTGAAAGTTATGATGTTTTTGACATAAACATCTAGTTTGAAAACATAATCAAAAGACAATTGTTTGTGGTAAAATCAATTCATTTAAGCAAAGATAAATTGAAAAATGAACCCCACATGACCATTTGGAGACCGATTGCTCCTGTTGAACAACCTGATCTTCCAAGTGCTATAATTCAGCCAAATTTTGAATTCATAAACGGTGAACATGTTGGAAGTGGATTCACTCTGAGAGGGGGGGGGTGAATCAGAGTGATACAAATTAGCACTCTTAAAGCACAAGATAAAATTTTGACCTTTAACTCAATGCAACTTTGTTTATGCGAGTGCAACTTGAGACTTGACTTAACATTTAACACATATTAAAAGCATCATATGATATGTTCAATTAAGCTTTATGAACAATCTTGTGCTTTTCAAAACTAAACTTAAAGACTCCACAAAATATAACATTGCTTTACTTTTGACATACTTTTAAACATTCACACATGGAGTATAAAATGCAGATTTCAATTTGCTTTATGAAATACTTTTAATGATCAAATTTGCACAATTTACTTTGTATTACAAACTTGAACAAATTGACACTAATCTTTTGAACAAAATCAATGTATTAGAGCATTGACCAATTGAATGAGCACATTAACATGAAATTGAATGAGAGTCAAAAACACATCACATAACACAAAGATTTCCTGAGTGGAAAAACCCTCTTGGGGTATACAAAACCACTCGCAAATTGATCCTTTTATTCATTCAAAAGAGCACCAACTCTATTACAATGTGGAGCACCAACTCCAATAACTTTTCTGAAGCACCCACTTCAAGTTAGGAGCACCAACTCCAAGTACAAATTGAAGCACCAACTTCATAGGAGCAACAACTCCTCTGTTTTAGAATTTTAGATAATAATATATGATGTTCAACAATTCCCACTAAATGTGTATTGAATGAAACAGTACACTATAATTTTATGAAACCTCTATGATCAAATTAGAGATACAAAACTCTCAAACCCTCTTTTCACTTTCTTTTTCTTTCAGAAATATCACATTAATAGCAACAAAACCCTTGTTCTCAACCCAAATCAATCACCCCTGAGAAAGCTTTTAGCCATATTTATACAATGTAATACAGTTAAAAATGGATTCCAATAACTGAATAATCTTTTCATAACCATTTATGAACAATGAGTCTTTATTCATTAATCAACCAACTTTGTCAAACTAGTTCTCAAAGCTATGAAAATGCAGTTAGGGTTCCATGCCATTTCAATCTCAAAATAACCCTTCAGAAGAGATTAACAACTCTTAAATCTTGATTATAGAATAATGAATTTTAAATTTGAGCAGTTTATAAACAAAAACTAACTGAAGCTATTCATATTTGAGCCTGATAACAAACTAATCTTGTGTGAAACAAAGCATAAAGGCTCAATAATACTTGTTAACAAATGCAAAGAACAATAAATAGAATACCTGACTTTGAGCTTTTCAAACTGTTGATCAAATCTCTCTTCCATGTTTTTCGCAAGACAAAACCACCATCTGAATTACCAACCTCCAAAGTTTAACATAACCAATACCCACATCACCATTCGAGCTAGAATCTGCATAGTAGCTTTGTAACTATTTGCTAATGACGGAAGGTTAGGTTAAGCTTACACAATGAACTGAAACCATTTTCATTTGCTTTACCCTAAGTTTATTCAAGCTTATTGAATCCTCAATGCAAATGAATAAACTTTGGAGTCCATGAAATAAAACATAATCATTTTGAGATCTGACCCAAAACCGACATGATAATTCCACATAATTTACCACTCACTGTCCACGTGAGTTCCTACTGTCCATGTCAACTAAAATCAACACAACAATAGTGATGTCGCTAGACAAAGCCAAATCATTGTCCATGCCACCACTAAGTGACTAATCAAAATATTGTCGTTGCATGCTTGATAATCAATCAAAGATCAAGTATAATAATACTGCCCGATAACATGTGTGATCGACTATCAAGGTCGATGTAACTTTTATAAGCTATGAGCCTGAAAGATATAGTGTCGGCCTTAGTGCTTTATGAAAGCACCCGATAGCACTATAAAATATGCTAAGTAGTCAAAGTGCTTGATAATGCTTAAGTGTTAGCATTATGAATAAGCATAAGCACTATGTGTATACCAAACCCATGTAATCGACAATGTGCAATAATGCTATGTGTTAGCATTTATAAATGAAGCATGAATACCATGTGTATATGAATAATCAATGTAACACTGAAACCTAAGAATGTGAAGCATGTAGTGCTAAGACACAATGAAGTGTGAATTCATGCTATGTTCATTGTGCAAAACTGAAGCTTAATACTATCAAGTATATGTGAATAAATGTATTCACCAAATGTATAAAGACATTGAATCTGAATGTCAAAGACTGCTGAATCAACAATATACCTTCCCAATCACTTGTAAGAGTTAACATTGCATCAAATAGACAACACCATGATCTTGTGATCAACATAGAAACCTTTCATCTTAGAAGCTGATTATGAAATTAAGTCAATCTGAAACATATGAACTAGATGAAGACTTCATATATACCATCCACTGTGTCCTAGCCAGTGACACCAAGATAATGTGAAAGAGCCATGAAGATATGCAATGACAAAACTGACTAAAGAGTGTATGAGCCATGAAGATATGCAATGACAAAACCAATTGAAGAGTGTATAGTAACCTCATATACCAATGATGCCAAATGAAATATTAAACTCAAGTATCAAAGAAAGCATTAATATAATTCCAATCCATTATGCCATGTATCAAATAATGTATCATAACCATTGACACCAAAAATTATGTGACAACCATGAAGATCATCAATAGAATGCCATGCAAACATAATCAAATGAATCTTGTCAATGATGCCATGAACAACTTGATAATGAGCAATTCAAATAATATACCTGTTGTGCAATAAAGAATAGCCAACCTATCCAAATGAAACCAACTGTTCCATGATCAACCATATAAATGATTTCACCTGAAATCCAATGCCATAACTCAACACCTATATATGCGAGACATGTCCAAATGAAACCAACTATGTATGCCATGTAACCAATACCAATCACCAAGATACCAAGCCAAGCCTGTGATCTCTGAAGCATGATAGGCAACAACCATCAACTTGAACCTGTACTCTAAATACCAAAACACCATTTGTGTCTTTGTCATCAAGGACAAACAACTAAGGGGTGAGAACAATAGAACAAATAGATCTCATCAACAGTTTGAGAAGCTTCACTTTTGAAAACAAGGAAACAAAATCACAGTGGAGAAACACAACAACCGTTTTAGATGAAGAAGATGAACACACTGATATTGAGGCTGGAAGGCCCCTATTACCACCACTCGTGTGGCAATAAATATCTCCCTTTCTTCTAGAATCTTAAACTATTTCCACACAATTTCACAAAAAGTCAAGATTCCTAAACCAAAGTCTACAAGATCTCATTTTAGACTTAGGCATCTCACTCCAAAATCCCTTAAAGCCCTTAAGAAACACCTTCGATTAGTTCACAAAAACATAAACAAATTGGTAGAAAATTTTTATAGACACGCTTCAAGGTATAGTCCTAAATTGTTTGCGTTCTTTTGGAGTCAAAATCCTATTCTTTTTCATGATACTCAACTCCTATAAATGATTCACTAAAGGTCAAACTTCGTAGAAGAAACTCTCCAAACCACAATTTTAGACATAGGAATCGTAAAATAGAGTATGGTCAAAAGTGGGCTTCAATATTTTACCGCAACTGTTACACTTTGCTAAGAAACTTTTATGCATGAGCTAGAAGAGCTAGAACAGGTTTGAACATTCCCCTCATTCCTCTCGTTTTCTAGGACTTGTACATTTTAGGAGTCTAGCATCATTTTCACTATCTTGATCTTATCAAAACAAAAGATCACTTTCCCAAATGATCTCACGCAAAGTAAAAATCCCCAAACAAAAGTCAATTGGTGATCACCATAAACTTAGACATTGTAGTGCAAAAGCAATCAACAACCACATTGAGGCACTCTATCTAAACATAAACAAATTGTTGATAAAATTTTATGAACACACTATAAGAAGAAACCTCGACCTATACACGTTCTTCATGAGCCAAAACATTCAACTTTTTGAAGATCAACAAGTTTTCTAAAAATCATTGAGTCTTTAGGATTTGAATATTTTAGAGGTCTAGCATCATTCTCACTACTATGGTTTTGTCAAAAAAAAGGGTTCACTTTAGGTCAACATTGGGTCCAACATTTCATTCACCCCTTCATCACATTTCACCCTTTCCTCATCTATCTTTGCCAAATTTTAAATACACTAACACTTTGGGACATAACACATCACACCAATTTGCTACCTTAGCCACTTTGTATGTGAAATGTATCCTTTTCCATGCACTTAGTTGAGATAGTTATCATCTTTGAACTAGTTTATCTTGAAGGTCACGAGTCTACCCTAAAGATTTCCAAGTTCATTAACAACCTTTATCCCAACATCACAACATCAAACTTAAGTCAAAAGTGTTGTCCCAAAACATTTGCAAAGATCACCTCCCACATCACCCATCTTTTCATCCCATATTGTCATCATTGCTCCCAAAAGACTTAGAGCGTCCCTTTTACCTAGGTTTGAGTCAACTAGAGAGTTGAAACATTACAAAACTCAACACAACTCTCCCATAGATGACACTAAATTTATGGTAAAGATGAGATCACAACACAAGAGAATCACAAAAAAAGACAAAGTTACATTCACCTCAAGTGTTTTAAATCCTTTAGAGTTTGATCCTAGAAGTCATGTTACACCATCACAACAACCATTATCTCCTTTAGGACCATACGAAATTGAAGACGTCACCAACAACCCGTTTGAGCTCACTAGGGAAGAACTTTTAGAACATCAACTTTTTGAAAGTGTAGCTCCTATATCCCCGACATTTGTAGCAAAAAGTTTTACATAGGATTTCACTACTCCATTACAAGGGCCAAGTCAAACTTACATACCTAGCCTTGCAACCAGCCTTGCTAAAGATTTTGGTCACATTTTACCATTTGAAAGTAATACACTTGTGGGTAATCTTGAAACAAATCCTCCACCCCCCACTTCCATTTGGACACCTACCTGTGTTCTATTCACAAAGGTCCAAACCACAGACACACACTTTGCTTTGAACTCCACTATTCTACCACCACTTTGACATTTCCTGTGGAAACCCTTCTTCATCTAATAATTCCATGAAAGTACCCAATAAGTACCTACAATAACATAGAGCAAGACAAACCAAAAATCAAAGCAACACACAAGGGCATGTCAATACCATATCACAAACTCACACCCTCAACACAACTAGGACATCTTTTATCCAACCTTTCGGGTGGGTTCATCCATTCCATCCATCATTATTACTACATCATTTTACTCTTAATCCACCAAGGTAAAGCAACCCTTGGTTATGAGTTCTTATCAATTCCTGGGAGTACCTTGATCATGAAATCCTGTTTACATCTTTTACACAAGGAAATCCTTCCAACATGTGTGATTAAGGGAATCTCTTTAATCAATGGGAATCAAGGTCCTGTGTGTGTCATTTCCATTGAAAAATTTTAATGAACACCACTGCATAACAACAACAAGCACAACAAGTAGCCTTAGTGGCTCAACAAGCAGCCTTAGCACAACAACAACAATGAGCACAACAAGCAGCCTTAGCATCTCAACAAGTAGCCTTAGGACAACAACAACTTCAAGCTCAACAAGCAACCTTAGCAAAACTACAACTACTACAACAACAAGAAGCAACCATTTCCCAGCAAGCTCAACAAGAAAATTTAGTAGCACAAGAAGCCGCGCAACAACAAGAAGCACAAAAAGCAACTTTATTAGAACAACAAGCCTTAGTGGCACAACAACATGTCCAACAACAAGCCTTAGTGGCACAACAACATCAAGCTCAACAACAAGCCTTACTAGCTTAGCAATACGCTTAACAACAACAATGATCCTATTTTTCTCATATGAACATCATCAATCCAAACACATCAAGAACATACTCGTCACTTTCACAAAATCTCACACCTTCATACACCTCATATAACTCATCTCTTATCCCATCATATGTTCCTCCACCCAATCCGCAAGATGATCTCACATCACAAATGAAAGCACTCTCACAAGAAATGCAGGACCTTCGCATGGGAAAGACAAAGAAACCTCATACACAAAACCTATGTCCTTACCATTTGATCGAAACATAGCAATGGTACCATTCCCTCCTGGTTTTGAAATCCCTAAATTTGACAAATACAAAGGGAGAGGAAGTCCTGTTGACCATATCAAAGAATTCAACGTCATGTGCATGGAAGTGGCTTACAATGATTCATATCTAATGTGCCTCTTCCCTCAGAGTTTAATAGGTATTGCTATGGATTGGTTCTCTCATTTTCCTTCTGGTATCAAAACTTTTCAAGAAATCATTGAAAAATTCATCGATCACTCCTCCTTTAATCTTGACATGGACGTTAGTCTAGAAGAGTTGTACACTCTCAAACAAAATCTAGGAGAAACCTTCACAATTTTTTTATAATGATGGAGACAAAGAGCTAGTAAAAGCAAGTGGCCTCTTCCTGACGAACAACAAGTGGGAATCATCATAGCCAACCTTGATTTGAATCTATCATTCCACTTGAAAATGCAATGCATCACATCCTATGATGAGCTTGTTCCAAGAGCCCTGAACATTGAAAGAGCCCTAATCTCACAAGGAAACACTCAAGCTTACAAAGACAATCGTCCTTCAACTAGTTCAAATGAGAAACCTCACATATGGGCTAAGAACAAAAACATAACAAATGATGGTGTGGTGGATGCTAAGGTCATACTAAGTGCTCCTAGACCCAACAACAATAAAGTTTCTAGTATCCAATCACCTGTGCAACAAATGGTACCACCTTAGAACAATCAAATCAACAATACCAACATGCAACCAAGGCCAACTAGTAATAGGAATAACTATCCTAAACGCAAGTACACACAGTTATCAAAACCCATCAAGACAATCATGAAGAAATTGGTAGAGTCAAATTTGATAACACTTCCTAACATTGAACATTACCAAGAACCCCAAGAAAATCCATCCTGGTACAATGAGCATGATATCTGTGACTTTCATAAAATCAAAGGACATAAGACAACAAATTGCATGAAACTCAAGAATATCATCCAAGATCTCATAGAGAATGATACCATATCTGTTGAGGTACCAGCTAGAAATCAGGATCTCAAGATATATAAGACCCCTATGCCTCATCATAACAAAGCTAACAACCATGGAAAAGCTAAGGATTACACCAATGTTCAACTTATTTATTCCAATGTAGTTGCTTCCTATGATAGCATTATCACTGTTGTCACCATCAAAGGTGCTAGTACGGAATGTGGAGTCACCACAAGATGTGGCAAAATAATTGTTCAAGGAGCCATTCCAACTCAATCTAGGACATAGCCTACCTTTCCTGCATCTAATCCTAGCAAGTACAATCTTGTAGATTAGCTTAAACAAACCCCCGCTCAGATATCAATCTTGAAACTTTTGAAATCATCGCTTGCGCATAGAGAAATACTAGAAAAAGCCTTGTTTGAATCCTCTGTTCCTGAGAACATTGATATTGATCAATTTCAAACTATGGTAGGGCATATTGCTATCCATATTCTCACCTTCTCTGAACATGATTTACCATTGCAACCGTCTCATTACCATGATTTACACCTTGAGGTTGTCATTCATAAAACAAGGTCAAAAGAGTTGCTAGATGGAGGTGCTAGTCTAAACATTTGTACCCTATAGTTGATCAAGCATCTAGGCTATTCAGAAGATACTATTGAGAAGATAAAGAGTACCACCATCAAAGCATATGACGATAAAAAATGGGTATCACAAGGAATCATTGCGCTCCCTATCCAAGTGGGACCTCTTATTGCAGAAACTACATGCCAAGTACTTGATCTTGATCTTCCCTATAACATTCTACTTGGTAGACTATGGATCCATCCTTTGAAAGCTGTAGCCTCAACCTATCATCAATGCATGAAGTTTCCTTTTGAGGGTAGAGAAATCACTATCCATGGAGATCCCGAGCCTTTCTACTATTGCAAGAGCCTTGAGGCCAAGTTTTATAATCTATCCCAAAAATACCCAAAAATGACGAAGGACCTACACCAACAAGCTCATTTGTTGACCCATCCTCTCTAGCCTCTACCTCAGCATCACAAGAACCAATTGTGAAAAGCATACCCGATGTCAAATCTGTAATCCAAGATGATGGTTGTGGAAGCTACAAAATATTGAAAGACACCTTTCTCTTAGGAAAGTTACCTATTTCTCCTCAAAACTGTGGGAAACCAAGATCTAGCACCAAAGAACCATAAATAATCAAGATGGATGCTACTACCTTCACCAAATGGGGAGATTTGAATCAAGAAGACATCCATGAGCAAGATATCTCTAAACTCCTCTATCAAGATGAATGACCTATTCCTGTTCTTCCCATGAAAGATGACAACAAAGGTCTATAGCTAATGCAGAGCATGGGGTATAACAAGAATGAGAAGCTAGGATAAAATGAAAATGGTTTACTAGAACCCATCGTTCCTGAGAAACGCTTAGGTTGTACTACTAGCAAGGTCACACTTATTGGAAAAGGTATTTCTGCTAAACGAGTTGAGGCTTCCTCTTGGTCACCTACATCATGTGATACTACCTTAGATGAATTTCCTCTTGATATTGTTGACTTATTTGAAAACAACACCCTCTTCATGATATCCATAACATCCTTTGTCTCAAACAACCAACCGACTGGAATATGTTTGGTATACCAGCAACTCATTGACATGGACCAACAGGGATCACCAATTCTAGATTTATTCAAAAATGATGAAGCAATCTCAGAATTCATGGGACTCCGAGATAACTTATCATGGGTAGATCACAAGGCAATATTTGACATAGAGCTTGATACAGGGGCATACTATGGGGAGATGATTGAATCCTATAGTCACAAAATAAATGAAAGGTAATTAACTTGTAGATCCTTGAGTGAAAACCACCTAGTGGCATTCTCTGATCTCAAAATAGTAAAAAACAAAGGATGCATCCGACGGTGAAAACATCCTTGAGGCACCCAAGGATGAAGGATTCAATCTACCCCTTAGTGCAATGCATCCAAAGAAGTCAGTAGTACTAGTAGAAAAGGCTACACCATTCAATGTGGGAACAAAGGAAGAACCTAAGATCACCTTCTATGCTGAATCCTTATTAGATGAAGAACAAAAGAACCTTGTAGCATTCCTTAAAGAGAGAAAAGCTAACTTTGCATGGTCATATACAGATATGCCAGGCCTTGATCCAAAAGTAGTTGTGCATCACTTAGCAGTCTATCCTGAGGCCAAACCAGTCAAGTAGAAATTAAGGAAGATGCACCCATAGATAACACTCTTTGTACAAAATCTTCTTGACGTTGGATTCATCTGACTAATAGATTATCCTGAGTGGGTTTCAAACTTGGTACCGGTCTCAAAACCCACTGGGGCATGAAAATATGCACTAATTTTAGAGATCTAAACAAGGAATGTCTGAAGGATGACTTCCCTCTTCCCAACATTAATCTCAGTGTAGATTTAATAGCTAGGCATGAAATGTTGTCACTCATGGATGGCTTTTTAGGCTATAGCTAAATCATAATCGCCAAAGAAGATCAACATAAAACTGCCTTTACTTTCCCATGGGGAACCTATTGCTCGAATGTAATGCCATTTGGGTTGAAGAATGCAGGAGCTACCTATCAAAGAGCAATGACCCTTATCTTTCATGACATGATCCACAAAACAATTGAAGATTATGTGGATGATATTTTGGAAAAATAAAAGAAGAGAAGTGAACACATACAAGTTTTAGGACCTATCTTTGATAGGCTTGAAGAATACAAGGTATGACTGAATACAAAAAAATGTGTGTTCGAGGTCACATTAGGGAAACTTCTTGGCTTCATTGTTTCATAAAGAGGGATAGAAATTGATCCAACAAAGGTAAAAGCCATCCTAGACATGGAACCACCACAAACATTGAAACAAATGAGAGGATTACAAGGAAGATTGTAGTCCATCAGAAGATTCATAGCTCAACTATCAGATAAGACTCACCATTTTTTGCACCTTCTTTATAAAGGAATAACTTGCAAATGAGATGACAAATGTGATAAAGCTTTCCAACAGATTAAGGATTATCTACTAACACCACCTGTGCTCATGCCATCGATACCAAATGTAATTAGGGATGAAATATTAAGGTTAATGCAATAAAGCATATAAATCAAACCCTAATCAACAATGAAGCACAAATGAGCATAAAGACATAAAGCATAAAACAATATTACCAAATCTTCATGTCACCATTGATTCACCTCCATTGTACTTCTCCATTTTGCTTGAGTATGATAATAGCCCTCAGATTTGAGTGTGCAATAATAAGCCTATGACAAGTGACTAGCAAAATATTGAAGATTGTTGTCTCACACTAGCAACATGTACTTGCATAATATGTGTAGATAATGAAAATAACAAGGGTAAGGTATTTTATAGAAAAGAAAAAATTGAATGAATGGTTGAGATTGGATGCCAATAAGATGTCTTAATCAATGGCCAAGATTAAAAGTTGAGGTATGGACTAGGGTTAGGGAAAAATTAGGGCAATGATAAGGATGAAGGGTTGAGATTGAATTATGAGATAATTCAATCAAGGGCTAGGATTAAATGAGATGTCAAGAGATAAGATTTGATGTGGAAGATATGATTGACACAGATAAAGAGGTGATAGGAGAAGCTAAATCATAAAAAATATTTAATTTAGGTGGCCAATGAATAATTAAATAATTAAAATAATTATTTAATTATAGAGGAATGTGACAAAAAGAATCATTTTGAATTAAATAATGATTTAATTCAATATTCAAGAGAGTGGACCAAATTAAATAATTTTTTATTTAATTTATGAGAGAAGAGGCTAATGAATAATTAAATAATTAAAATAATTATTTAATTATAGTGGAAAGTGGACAAAAATTAAATAAATAAGAATTTATTTAACTTTAGAAAGAAGAGGACTTAATTAGTGATGTAATTAGGAAGAAATAAAGATAGAAATGAATTAATTAAATAATTAAAATTATTTAATTAATAGAAGACTCATGACATTAGAAAATAATTAAATAATTAAAATTATTTAATTATGAAAAATGAAAGGGGAAATAACGGAGAAAATAAGAGTCACAGGTCTTAGGACAATTTTTAGTGTCTACACCAAACAAGCCACTGATCCTATACATCTCAACAACACCAACAACACTAGGAGCTCTTTTAGCACAACATGATGAAAATGGAAAAGAAAGATCCATATACTACGTCAGCAGAACCTTGGTACGCTATGAGATGAACTATTCACCCATCGAGAAAGCATGCCTAGCAGTAGTTTTTGCTTCACAAAAGCTTAGGCGTTACATGTCACATCTAATCAAGATCATCGAAAAGATTGATCCATTAAAATATATGTTATCCAAAGCAACCCTCACGGGACAAATGGATAAATGGGTAATAATCTTGACAGAGTTTGACATAGAGTATGTGGAGCACAAGGAAATCAAAGGAAAAGTGATCATATATCAGCTAGCAGAAGCACCCATCTATGATGAGAACCCTTTAATATTTTAGTTCCCCAACGAATCAATGTTCCTTATTAATCTAACAACTCAATGGAAGATGAACTTTGATGGATCGTTCACCCAAGATGGATCAAGAACCGACATTCTTTTCATTACCCCCCAGGGTGATTGCATCCCAAAATATTACAGGCTATCATTCCCATGTACCAATAACATTGTTGAGTATGAAGTCTTGATCACAGGTCTCAGGATAGTAGTTCAGTGGCAGATACAAGAGATGAAAGTCTATGGAGACTCACAGTTGGTTATCAACCAAATTAATGACGACTACCAACTCAAAGATGACAAGCTTACTCCATACAAGAAGATGGTGGACAATCTCAAAGATATTTTTATAGACATAACTTTTGAGCAAATTCCTCACATGAACAATATAGTAGTAGATGCCATGGCAACAATTGGATCACTACTAGACATGCCGAACAACATTCTTCAATGTGAATTCTTGGTAGAGAAAATTCTCGTACCAACTTTTGAAATCCCTGAATTTGATTTCGCGTGTGTCATTGTTGGTTCTGGATCCCCTTGGTACCATGCCATCTTTACTTACCTTAATAGAGGAACCCTTCCATCAGACATCACCCCGAACCTTAAAAAGACCTTTGTCAAAAAGGCATCTTGATTCGTGATCCTAGGTGATACCCTTTACTGTTGAAGCATCAAATGGACATTACTATGATGTCTTAACCAAGAGGAAGCCTTAACTGCCTTAACAAAAGTGCACAATGGCATATGTGGGTCTCTTTCTAGTGGTATGACGTTAGCTAAGAAACTGTTGAGGATGGGGTACTATTGGCCAACCATGGAGAAAGAAGCTCATCAGTATGTGCGAAAGTGCATCTAGTGTCAACAACATGGGGACTTGATTCACGCTCCAGCTCAAGAATTACAACCAATGATTACACCATAGCCTTTTTCACAGTGGGGACTTGACCTCATAGGAAAAATCACTCCAACCTCATCCAACGACCATAAGTTCATCATAACCGCCACTGAGTACTTCACTAAATGGGTTGAAGCCATTCTAATGACCTACATAATAGGAAAGTAGATAGCCAAGTTTATCCCGAATTACCTAATTTTCCATTATGGTGTACCACAAACCCTCATCTCAGACAATGGAACCCCATTCAAGAATCGAGATGTGAAAGAGTTGTCAAAGATTCAATATCCAACACCAATTCTCTACACCATACTATCCCCAAGGCAATGGCCAAGTAGAAGCAAAAAAAAAAACTATCCTAAAAATCTTAAAGAAAATAGTTAATGAAGCTAGTCGTGACTGACATCTACAGCTAAATCCCACACTTTGTGATTATTGAACCAGTATCCGCACACCTACAGGAGCAACCCCTTTCTCCCCGGTCTATGGATCATAATCCATCTTGCCTATTGAGGTTGAGCTCCCGTTAATGCGAGTGTCACTAAAGAATCTAATAACTAAAGAAGAGTACAAAGTGTCTCGACTGAATGAGCTAGAATTCCTAGATGAATGCTGTATTGACACCCTTAATCACTTGCAAGTATATCAAAACTGACTAAAATGAAGCTATAACAAGAGAATCAAATGTCAGTCATTCCAGGTAGGAAATCTCATCTTAAAGCAAAATTAGAAGATCATTCTAGATCAAGACAACAAAGGAAAGTTTGAGCCTAACTGGTTGGGTCCCTTTGTTATCATAACAAGCTATGGATCAGGAGCATACCAACTGTCAACCCCTGAAGGTGAAACTTTGCAGGAGCCAATCAACAACTTGCATCTCAAAATTTTTTATGCCTAAACATGAAGGGTATAAATCAGAAAATACAAAAAAAAAATCAAAAAATGATCAAACTCCAAAAAAATGAGAAAAATGATTGAAAAAAGTAAAGAAAATAAAATTGTCCTCTAGTGAAAACCACTTCGATGGCTCTTTGGGAAAGTACCTTGGTGAAAACCTAGCAAATAGGCACCTTGCGTAAATAAGGTATCTCCATCTATTGTTTGGCTCTTTTGACCTAGCATTCTTTGCATCACCATTCATCCCCCATCCGTGTCCTTATCATGGCTTGTATTGTACGATATCATGAACTCTTTAGCACTACTTAGCATATTATAAAGGTCTGTTTGTCCTGCCTTTATCGAAGTAGGCTAACATATCACACTGGGAGAATTTCATTATGCATCACAATTGGGTTTTTGTATATCTTGAGGTCATGGGGTATCCTATAAGAAAATACCAAAAACATTCATAAAATCTTATCTCAAAAATCCAAAAACATTCATAAAATCCTGTACAGTGAAAATCCAAAAACATTCAGAAAATTGTAAAGTCAAAATCCAAAACATCCAGAAAGCATCAAAATCCCTAAAAGGGTCGAACATCAAAAAATCCAAAAAACAATGTTACTTGTCAAACTATGTTGTCTCTGAGCTTTAACGTAGGCAAGGACATCATTGATGTACCCCCGAGACACCCTAGGTCAGTTCTTTAGTGGTTTGTTGTAAATATTTGTTGTCTCTTATCTGTTCATATCTTTGTCCTGTAAATCAGTCGAGTCAGTCGAACTACGTGGTCTTTGCGTGTATAACGTAGGCAAGGCTAATATTTGATCAGCCCCCAAGGCCCCTAGGATAGGTCCTTAGGTTAGGTTCTTGGTCAAAACTTGGAAATTCAGAAAACCTCTAAACATTTGGAAAATTCTCAAAATCCCAATAACATTCAAATATTCAAAAATACAAAATCATTTGAAAATTGAAAACACAAAAACAATAGAAAACGTTCAAAAGACCAAAAAGCCTCAAATATTTATAAAACCCTAAAGAACCTCACAGTATTCAGAAAATCCTAAACATCCACATAAACTTTCAAAAAGACCAAAAATAGCCTCAAAACATTTCAAAATCCCCAAAAAATTAAAATATTTCAAAAAAATACAAATCTATCCATCCAATCTTGCTTTCACCCATAATAAAATTTCATCCATAATAAACGATCGTCACCTTCACCCTTTGGAAAAACAAGTAGAAAACAAACATAGCAAGTCATAAAGTGCAAACCCTAAAAATTCAAAATCTAGAGTCTAAATCATAGGTAAATGTGTCAGTGAAGTTTATAGTGATAGCTCATCTTAGCATCATCATCCCAACATCAAACAACCCTCTGATCAACATGTCCTAGGATGTATCCTTCCTATGATGGACATCAATATCAGTTATCACTTTAGCTAAACTTAAACTAGGTAGGAGCTATAGATAACACTGACTGTTTGTCTTTGATCTTTTCTTATGATTTATCCTAATGAAACATTCCAAGGATCTCTCGATGATGTCTATCTAAAATGTTTTAGAGAGAAAGGAATGGGGCATCAATCATTATCTTTCATTTTTTGTGCTTGTGGATACTCTTGTAAAACAATCTTGGTGCATACTTGATTAGTTGTGTGTAGGAAGGTCGTTTGGAATATGTTGTTGACTATTGCCTATGTTTTGGTCCAATATGTTCTAAGATTTTTGTTGGTGTAAATAAAGTCTTGTACCTAGTTAATTCATTACTAGGGGACTTATTTACACATGTTAAGTTTACTTAGGTCATAGGAAGGAATCTTTCTAGAAGGTGTTAGTTGTCATTAATTGTTATCTTATCCTTTGACAACTACTACATGTGAACCTAGGTAAGTGTGATGAGTTGTCTCATGTCATATGATTAAGACACTTGTCATAATCCTCTGACATCTTGCATCTCACCTTGGCTATATAACCAAGGGGTCTCTCTCATTGTATACTACAATCATATCATTGACATTGAATACAATTTATTTTTGTCATATTCATCTCTCTTTTGTGCTTTCCATTTGGTCTCAAGATCTTGGAAGCCGTAGCCAATTCTAACATGGTATCAGAGCGGGTTGGGTGCCATTGGAGAGTCTTTTTCTGAAGAGAGATCTCAAATTTGGGGGAGTTCCTTTTTTGGCTCTTTGTTGTAGGTTCATATTGGAGCTTTTTGGTGAAAATATAAGGTCACCATTGCATCCGGAAGGTTCGAGATAGTCAATTTTTCCTTTTGTTTCGTCCAAATCAGACATACGAGGTCAAATCTATGAGGGTTTGAAGTTGAAGAGTGGTTGCTAGATCCATAAGGTAGCTGCATTTTTGGAGCATTTTGGGTCAAATCCAACCCTACCATCGCGTCCAGAAGGGCCAAAAACCCTAAGATCGACTGCCAATTTGTCCAAATTGGAGCAGTTGTCTGATGAGACAATTTTTTTGCCCAAAGAGTCATATGACCCTCCAGATCATCATAAATGCGATGGTACGATTTTGAAAATAAAATATTTTTTATTCTGTTGAAAGATTTTTGAAACTTTTTTAGAATTTTTTTAAAAAAAATTTCAATTGATTTTTCTGAAAAGTTTTTATTAAAAATTAAAAAAAATATATAAAAGAATTTCTGCGTACTTTGTAAAGTGTATTGTAGACTGGTACAAGGTACCTCGTACCCCACGTGGTACCCTCTTAGCACCCGCCACTTGGCAGACTCCTATTCGCCCACAGCAGCCCATGAGGCCCCCACTTAAAATCACTGACAACTATGTCAAAATAACCCAACACATCAAATAAATCGGTGCTCATTCTTCACCAAACCGGCAACAAAATTATCTGGTGCATATTCTAGAGAATCTCAAAGATTCCGTTGGGATTCCGAAAAATCAGAACGGAGTAGTGAAGGTCGCGAGGCCTTCAATTTTAAGCTACAAAAGGGAAGAATATTCTTAGATTCCAGGCAAAGGGGCGAGTTTTCTTTTGATGGGCCACAAGTCGTCAAGTTTAAGCTAGTATTTTACCTGCGTCAACATTATGTCAGCCTGCGTCATCATTTTCTAAAAAGCTTTTGCCCCCCTCACCATTGGGCTTTTTCATTTTGTAGTTCAACTTTGAAGCCTCATAACTCAGTCATTTTGTCTCCTTTTTTAGTGCAATTTTTTTTTTATTTGGGCTAATTTTTCATGCTCTTCACAGTGGTACAATTGGTTTCTGGTTTTTGTGTCTGGTTTTTCTAGAAATTTTAGATTCTCATAGGTGTTGCTGCTTCATCCTCATTCTGGGAACTTCGAGAGCTCATATCTTGCTCTTATGGTAACATTTTTGGGTGCATTTTTTTTGAAAGTGCATGATTTTTCATGTACTTCTTAGTGGTATGATCAAATTGATCTCATTGTATGCCAAAAATTGTACTTGATTTTGTGGCCTATTTTGGGCATTTGTACCAAGATCAAGACCACTTCGCTATTTTTGGAAAGTGGCAATTGTAAACGCACTACTCATAAAGTGCCAAGCTCATATATTGTTGGGGGGTTCTTTGATTGAGTGAATTTGGGGGGAATTCTTCTTGTGGTTGTGGCTGCATTCTTCTTGATTTGTGTTCTTGTTTCATTATGGAGCCATCTACAATTCCTCTTCTAACACCTTACAACTATCCTAAATGGAAATATGAAATGAACAAATTGCTAAGAGTAAAAATATTGTATAGGATAGTTCATGGGCTTGATGGTGAACCAAAAGATGATGAGGCTAAAAAGAATAAGTGGTTGAATAGTTGTGAAGAAGCCATTGGATATTTGTGCTTCTATGTTTCTCCTGAGTTGTTGTTTCACATTGAGCACTTGGATACACCTATGGCTATGTGGACTACATTGTCAAACTTATTTGGGAAAATAGATGAAATTCAAGGACATTTGTTGGAGAATGAATTAATCAGTCTAAATCCATGTAATTTTGACAACATACAGGACTTCACCAAATTCAAGTCACTAAGAACACAATTGAAGGATTGTAAAATTGAGAAATCAGATACACAATTGATCTTAAGTGTTCTTTCAAAGCTAGGACCTAAATATTCAGTGTTTGTGTCTACTTTCTATGCTACAAAGAATGCCTTTGGGAGTGAGTTTAAGATGGCTTCCTTTGATGATTTTGCTATGCAACTCACTAGGGAGCAAGATAAGCTTATTCAAATGGATACTTTGAAGTCTTCAAAATCACATGCCTTGGTTGTAAAGGATGAGAAGTCTTCAAGTGGAAAAGAAAAGAAAAAGAACAAGCCTAAGAAGAACACACAATCCACATCAAATTCCACAGAAGAACATAAAGATTCATCTTCAAAAGAGAAAATGTCTAAGAAGGAGAGGCCTTTTTGTGCATATTGCAGGAAGGATGGACATGAAGAACATTATTGTTATAAGAAGGATATTGATGAGTTGAAGAATCTTCTAAAAAAGAATCACATTGATTTTCCTTCTAGAATGTTTGAATCTTCTTCTCCTTCTACTTCAAAACAGTCTAAGGGAAAAGGTCATGCTGATTTTGTAGGAAATAAAGGACAAGATCTCTATGCTTTTTTAGGTCTAGGATTAGGGAGATGGCTTCTAGATTCAGGAGCTTCTCATCATATGACATCTTCACAGACTATCTTCTCTTCATTTTAGCCTTGTACTATGTCTCCTATCTTGATGGGAAACAATACATACATGAGTGTAATAGGGAAGGGATCTATTAGCATTGGGGATGACACTTTTCAGGATGTCTTGTTTGTTCCTCATTTGACAAACAATATTCTTTCCATATATCAGATTACACATGGTGGAGATGGGAGAACTGTGGAGTTCACACCTGATTTAGTCATCATTCGTGACTTGGAGACTAGAGAGATCATTGCTACTAGGGTGGTTGATCATTCATCTCGATTGTATACCTTTGCACAGTTTTCTTCTGATGGTGAAATTGTTCCTATGGCTATTGATCATATGAACCATGATTTAGAGGAGACATTTGGCTTCTTGAACTTGGGAGTTCTCACATCAGATCCAATACTTGAGCCATTTATTTCATCTCCTCCACCTACTGTTGTAGTTGATGATGCTTGTGATTCCATAGTTTGGGTTCCTTGTGATTCAATGCAGTAGGATATACATAGTCTTCCAGATATGGCTACTTTGGATGAATTCTTGACAGGTATTTTAGACTTGTTTGTGGAGTCTCATCTTGCAGATTTGGAGGACATCATCGATAGCATTCATCTTCTCTTTGATGAAGATGCACCTTTTTTAGTTGTTGTGAGGGAACATCTTGACCCTCTTATTCATTCTCTACATGGTCATTCCTTGTAGTTTGGCGTGAGTGTGGATTATTTTGGACAACATTTGGGGGAGGCTTCTTTGTCTTTAGAGGGGATATCTTTGTCTTTGGATTGTGTTATGCATTCATCTCTACTAGATGTTGGATTGTCCTCTTCAACAGTGTGGCCTAGAACGCCTGTTTGGAGTGTGTCATCTTTTGGCATCGACATGGAGACACTTGATATTGCTTTAGAGACATCATCATCCATCATTCATATTCCTGATATCTTGCATACATCCATGGTTTTGTTTCTTCCTAAGGGGAGGAACGTTGTTTGGCAAGATTGGATCATCTTCAGCATTCAATGTTGAGCTTCTACCATCATTGCAGGAGACTCAACATTGAGGGGGGGTTGTCTTGTCTCTCTTCTACTTCTCTCTTATGGGGGGGTATTTTTGCTCACATGGAATTTTTACCTCCTCATTCTTCATTGAGAGCATTTCTATTTTTTATTTCATCTCTCTTTTGGGGAGGAGTTTTGTCCCACTGTGTTTTCTCCTTTTCTCCATTTTTGAGAGATTGCATTGCATGTACATGGGTACCTAACATGGCCTAGTAGCCGGGACCCATCTTTGCATCTTTGTGTTATTTGCATAATAATTTTCTACTCCCTAAGTTTCACTTAAGGGGGGGTGTTGGTGTAAAAAAAGTCTTTTACCTAGTTAATTCATTACTAGGGGACTTATTTACACATTATAAGTTTACTTAGGTCATAGGAATGAATCTTTCTAGAAGGTGTTATTTGTCATTAGTTGTTATCTTATCCTTTGACAACTACTACATGTGAACCTAGGTAAGTGTGGTGAGTTGTCTCATCTCATATGATTAATACACTTGTCAAACACTTCTAACTTACATTCCAATGACATTTTCGTATGTCAAGGTGTGAACAAGAACTATTCTATCTGCTTATTGAGTCAAATTCCATTACACTAGATACAATGCCATCCTGGTTATCAATACCTTGATGCATCGTGTCTATGTGTTATATCAAACAATAAGGAATAATGAAAAATCCCAATCCTGAAGTGTGAGCACCCATCTTGCATTTTCATCCTACATTCTTTTGCATTGTCTTGTCACCACCTCTAATAAAGTCTCGATGGATCAAGGACTTGATGGATCTTTTGAAGCAATCATCATCAATGATGGTCATTTATTTTTTATTCTTCTATCTTCTCACTAACTTGGTATCATGACACTCAAAAACTTCATCTATGTATCCACCTTGCATCCACAAACCATTAGCATATATGCATCTCATAATCATAGCATCCATCTCATGATCATTTTCATATCACATCATACATTCTACATTATAATTTAAGTTGTAATGAATAATATAGATTTGTTATTTAAGCATCTTAAATAGTTGCATATCATAATCATTTGCATCCATACATATGCATACATCATCATCATCATAAAGCATGCATAGAAAATATATAAAAAGAAATGCATTCACATCATTTGCATCCAAAACATTTGCATATCACAATCATTCATCCATATAATATTGCGAAAAGATAATAAAAAAGAATCATAACATTTCATCCATCCATAGCATCACATATCACATAGGAATAAAGGTAAGTGCATCCATACATGATCATATATAAGAATTCATACATCATTGATACATGAAATAAAATGAACACATCATAAGCATAAATCGTTCGTATCTATATCATATATATATCAAAAAATGTGTCATGGTACAAAATTTGGATTAGTGTATGTCTATCGATCATAAGTACAATATCCACAAGGCTATAAAAAAGGAGCCCATGAATGTATATCGGTATAAAGAATGGGGAAAAATCAAAAAAGTGTCTGTACATCAAGAAAGAGCTATCCCTAGTGGCTGCTACCCTCTCCATCCTGCCGCTCAAGCCAATCCTCTGCATGGGGGTGTGCATCACTACACTGTGAAAAATTGGGTTGACGAAGAGCCGTTGGTACATCTCTGTGATAATGCTGCCTATAATATGCAACCTCCATGATAACCTCTCTATACAAACTTACTGAAATTGCCTGACCATATGTGGCTGCTACCATGACCTCAATCTGCTGCCACCTTGCCACCTCCTGGTCTCTCTCCCCAGTAACAACCTAAACTCTCTATAAAGCAACATCTCTCTCGGCTGTAATTGCAACCACCTGTTGGCGAGCCTAGTCTCGCTCAACAGTCAAAACCAAAATCTGTTGGCGAGCCTTGTCCTACTCACCTATCAACACCTACACCTGCTGCATCTCTGGCGTTTGGCCGTGGTAGTGGTGGTGGTGGCACTGGCTACTGCTACACTACTAGAGGTTGCTATTCCACTGGTGAAGCCCCCAGAACCTATCCACCATGGCCATCCTGGCCTCCCTGTCCTCTACCCCTAATTGCTCTGCCTCGTGGCCTCCCTCTGGGAGGATCCCTTGCAAAATCTGTCAGGTGTCGTGGAGGTACGAACCATGCATCGTACGCAGGAGTAGTCTATGCAATGGGCTAGCCCTGATCATATGCCCAAGGCTAGGCAACCAACTGACGAAAACTCTCCACGAACTCTGATGCTAGAATCGTGGGTCCCCATGTCGGAACCTGACTAGCCGCTCTAGCAAAACTAGCCCTATAGGCATCATCAAGCCTGTCTTGGACATCGCCAAACTGTTTGGCCACTCTGTTTGGAAGGTACCTCTCAATCATTGTATGCTCCCAACCCTGTGTATAATAGGTTTGCCTAGTGAAGTAGAGCTATTGAATATCATTGAACCAAGTTGACATCTAAAGCCATGGCTGCCATCGGAACATGGTCATATCATCAATAACCCATCGCTAGTATGGGAGTTCAATTTGTCCTGTGTGCCTGAGGGTAATGGCACCTCGGTATCTCCAAATGATGGGGTCATTTGGCTCGACGTTTGCCATCTGCACAATCAGTCGAAGCACTATGATATGCTCCCATGCCCAGATATGGAGAAGTGTCACACCCACACCAATATATCTCCCATAATAATAGAAGAAATCATGCAAATCATGGTACAGGGAGGCCAACATCACAAGCCCCCACACAAAAATAGTCCTTTGATATATCATCCTCTACCAAGCCAAGCCCCAACCTGGACTGAAAAATCTCCCGCGCTTGTCTGGAGCCACCAAACCTGAGATGATGGTTGCAACAATCACTTTGAAGGTTGACACTTGACCTCTATATATTTCTAGATCTATCGAAGAGGTGGCCAAAATAATCTAGTCCATCTCCATCACCTCTAAGTAGGAATTGAATCCGACATTAGGATCATAGATCACAAGGTCACCATGGATCGGTAATCACAATATCTGCCACACATCCTCTAGGGTCATTGTCGCCTCTCCCGTCAGAAGATGGAAAGAAGTCTCGCTATTCCATCTCTCACATAATGCCGTCATCATGGCCAAATGTGTCCTAATCACTAGCGTGTATGCAATGTACCATAACCCAATCTCTCCCAGGTGCTCTTGGTGCAACTCTGAAAGATCACCCAATCTCTCTAGTACTGTGGGCCTGTGCTCTCTCAACATCAATGGTGGGATTACCTCCTACTCTCATGAAGCCCATGATGTCAGGAAATCATCAAAATTTGAAGTTATTTGGAATTTATGACTCAGAAATCACAAATGTGTCACTATATTCAAAATTCAAACGACTCCCGATGCATTTTAAAATCTCAAATTGACAAATGCATCACCATACAAGATGGCATCACGATTTAGATTTTGGCATGACCTAACCCTAACTTTTAAATTAGCAAGTGTGTCGCTGGATAAGTCCATGTCGCCATTTACAATTTGAAACCCTAATTTCAAATCAGAAAAATCGTCAACATATACATATGTGTCGCTATCTATCTTTTGAGCGTCTCCAATTGAAGTTTGGGCATTGCTATATAGCGATGCCCCCAAAATCTAAATTTTAATGCCCAATAAATGCATGAAAATTTTAAATTTTAAATCAGGTTTTGAATCACATACTGGTGGTCTTGCACCTGGAAGCTGCTGGTACTCATGAACTCGATTAGAGATGTGTCAGGGAAGTTGACGGTGCACCATTTAGTCAAATGGTCAAAGCTCAATTTGCAAGAATTTCTAAAGTGTGAATGCACAAATGAATTGAAAATGACCCCTCTTGGCCTCTTTAAGCTAGAAAATTAGGGTTTTTTGCCCTAATTTAACCTTTTTAATGGGGTTTATTATTATTTTCATCACTTTTTCCAATCTGGACCTAGTTTTGCATCATTTTTTTGCGTTTTTGGCATTATTCTTGCATCCTGGAACCTTTCTAGACCCTTGGGGCAGCTTTTCAACCTTTTCAAGAAATTAACCCAAAATTTAAAATTTTTGCCTGATTTCTCGAGGGGGCAGGGAGTTAGTTTTATCCTTCCACTGGGGCATTTAAAAAATTAGAAATTTTTTATTTTTTGATTTGGGTAGCATTTTTTTGATTTGAAAAGCTTTTTTCTTTGAACTGAAGCAGCAGGTACCTTGCTTCAAAGAGGGGAAAAATATAGACACCGAAAAATGTCCTAATCGATATCATACACTCAAATAAGATTTATTAACATCGTTTCCTCTTTATCGAACCTCTTTTTGCTTAATTAATTCAATTAGCCTAGCTAATTAATTAATTGCATCATTTTCGTCTATTTGGCCTAATTAATTAAATTGGGTTAATTCACCTCTTTTTGCACTAACACTTCATCTCATTAAATTAAATACATCAAAATATTTAATTTAATCTCCTAACTCATCTTATTTAATTAAATAACCCTATCCTATTTAATTAAATATCATCTCATCCCCTCCCCTATTTATTAAATCATCTAACTTAATAAATATCTCTTAATTCTTCTAATCCCCTAATTGCATAAATTAAACCTTGTTTAATTAGAAATTAAACTTATTATTCCTCTAATCAAAGGGAATATTCCCATGGAATATTCTTTATCCTTTTTGCACAATTAAAAATTTGTTTTAATTTGCAAATTAACCTTTTTCCTCATCCCTAATGGAATATTCCCTCTCCTCCAATCAACTCACTTAGCTTCAAAAGCAAGTTAACCTTCTTACCTTTCTAGCAAGTTACCTTTGATCTATGTGAGCAGGTCAAAAGTGTGTTTGTTTAAGGTAATTGTGAGCCCTTGATTAATCTTCATCTTGTATTCTCATCCATTAATGAGAATCCATGATCCATGCCTCTCATTTCCTCCATCCTGAACCGTTGATTAAGATTTTTGATCTCAACCACTCATTCCTCATTTGCTCTCCTATAAATAGATCACTATTTGGAGACAAATGGATTGATCTTTTATTTGAAAAGTCATGCTGTTGAATTTACTCACATCCATACTCTCAATTTGCACACATTTAGCTTATTTTTAGTTCATTTTAGTTGCATAATAGCTTCAAGCTTTCATTAATGGCTTCCATGCATTCATCTTAGTTTGTAAATAAATTAGGGTTTTCATATTTTAACATCATTTTAGCTCAAATTAGCTTAGATTAGCTTAGAAATTGCACAATTAGATCATTTATAGCATAGAATCATGGTAACTTAGCTTGCATCATGTTTATTTTATGCATAATTTAAGCTTTTCATACACCAAACATCATGGTTTCATCGATTCTCTTCCATAGAATTGACTGAAATAAGCTCACTATCACGGGATTGGGAAAAGGGTTGTCAGTCCACATCAACGCGACACCAATTCCACAACAAGATAAATTTCAATTAATTAGAGTAGATGTTTTCTTTAAAGCTTTCATAAGATAAACATGTTAGGTTTTTTGATAAAATGCTTACTTTCAATTTTGATTGACTGATCTTGTTGAGATTCAAGTATTGGTTGCCTCATTACGCTTCGATTCTTCATGGATCAAGTGTAATTTGGCCCATAATTGGTATCCTTGCATCTACAGATTCTACAATTGGATGCTGAATTGACAACATTCTCTTCTATTGAAAATTTATTGTTTCAATTTAAGTCTTTTCTTTCTATACTTTAGGATTGTGGTAAAGCTAAAACAGACAAAGAGTGCGTCTTCTTGATTTGTCAAAGGTAAGAGGTCCTTATTAGATATTTTCTTCTTCCTTTACTCTTCCATGGATGCTCTTGGAATAACTAATGAAATGCTGTCTTTTGAATAGTTTTCTGATACACTTATAAGAGAACAATCTAAATTAATCCCTATGAATGCTATCACGTCTTCAAAAAGTTGGGCACTAGTTGTCCAATCATCTAAGGGAAAGGAAAGAAGCTTTCTAATAAATCTAAGGTAGAATCAACTTCAAGAAATGAACCATCATCTAAGCAGAAGAATATAGTCGATACACAAGCCACATCCTCTACACAATTAGGAAAGAAGACTTACAAGTCTAAAAAGAGACTCCATTGTACTTTTTGTGGATTACATAAGCATGATACCAAAGTTTGTTATAAGAGAATTGTAGATATGGAAGAGGCCATGCAAAGACACAACATTGATCTTCCCAAAACTACTAAGGGACATGCCCTTACAACTAGAGGTTTGGATTCATCCAAGAACAGTTGGATAGTTGACTCAAGAGCCTTACACTGATTCACTCACATGATCTTCCAAAATATATTTCTTACATCACTACTTAGATTTTAGTGGGAAACTCTTCATATATTCCAGTTATAGGGTCAAGTACAATATAGTTGACAAAAGGTAGCACTGAGGATGTTCTCTATGTTCTTGAGATATTTTCTAATATTCTTTTAGTTTACCAAATTTGTCATACTAGTGATGGAAAGGTAGTTGAGTTTTCACCACATAATGTAGTTATTCAATAGCTACACCATCTAGAGAGGATTTTTGCTTCAGGAAAAGAAGATCACGGGTCTTGGTTGTACAAGTTTCATGGTTTTGATTCATCTTATGGAGCATCACATATTTTCCATGCTAACTCTTTGAGCAGACTTTGGCATGAGAGGTTTGGACACCTCAATTACAGGTATCTTCAACAATTGAGTACTAAGAATATGATACTTGGAATCCCTAAGGTGTCTTGAACAAAGGGATTTTCTCAAGGTTATGTACTTGGAAAACATCATCAGGAACCCCTTCCAAAGGCTAAGGTCCATCATGCTACTACCCTACTTGAGTTGGTTCATAGTGACCTCATATAATTTCCAACTTCTTCATTTTCAAGAGCAATGTACTCACTTTCATTGATGATTTATCTTGATGCACTTGGGTGTACTTTTTTAAGTACAAAAGTGATGTCTTCAACACTTTTAGGACCTTCAAGGTGTTCATGGAGAAGCATCCAAGTTCTTCTATTCGGTAGATACACACAAATAATGGGGGAGAATATGTGAACTAGGATTTTATGGAGTATAGTGTTGAGCATGGTATTTAGTATTAGTATTCAGTTCCCTACACTCCTCATCAGAATGGTGTTGCTAAAAGAAAGAAAAAATAATTAAAGGTGATGACAAATTGTATGCTTCAGTCTAGGTCTATGGCTCCATCATTTTGGGATGAAGCTATCAATTATGCCAACTATATTAAAAACAACACTCCCCACATGACAATTCAAAATTTCAATCTAGAGGAGGCTCAGTCCAAAATCAAGCTTGATGTTTCCTTCTTCTGAGTATTTTATAGTGAAGTTTTGGAGATCGGTGTAAAAGTCAACAATAAATTTTTATTGGTTATTGTGAGGATGTGAAATCTTATAGGTTATTTGATCCTATCACTAGGGATGACCACTTTCGTAGAGATGTCCAATTTGATGAGTCTTTCACACAAATAGATCCTCCATCATCTTCTTATTCGTCACTACCTACTCTACCTTCTTCATCTGATGATGATACCTTAATACTTGAGGATCTTTAGATGTTGGTCTTGATCCGCCACCACCACCTTCTACCACTTGTGTTTTTTCCAAGTGGGCTAGAGGTGTTGTTGAGGAGAGTGGTTTTTTAGTTGGTGATCCTACATCCTCTAGACGCACTCGTTCATAGGCTTCTGTCACTAGTCTTTTGAGTCATGCTATATCTCTAGATCCATAGAGTTTTTCAGAGGCTTCCAATATTCTAGATTAGGATAGTGCTATGACAAAGGAGTATTATTTATTGATGAAGAATAATAATTGGGATTTAGTTACTCCTCCTAAGGGAAGAAATACGGTTTGGCACAAGTGGGTGTACTACATCAAATATACAATTGATGGTTCTATTGAAAGATATAAGACACATCTTGTGGCTAAGGGTTTTTCACAAGTTGAGGGTATTGACTACTTTGGGACATTTTCCCCTATAGCTAATATGGATTCAGTTCACCTTGTTCTTTCTATTACTACATCACAAAGATGACTTGTTTATCCAATGGATGTGAAGAGTGCCTTTATACATGGTGATCTTCATGAGGAAATCTATATGGATAAACCTCTAGGTTTTGTTCAAGACTCTTCACTTGTTTGCAGGTTACACCATTCCTTGTATGGTCTCAAGCAAGCCCCTATGGATTGGTGTAGTGTCAAAAATTGTCACCCATGACAATTTCACACTATGTTTTTCTCCCCCTAAATTTTTGAGCCTAATTGACCCCATAATTTCCTAAATTATGCATTCCAAGGCCTATTTTTACCGTTTTCCAATAAATTTCAAGCATAGAACAAACACATTTATTTAATGCTTTTCCCTTGACACCTAAATCCCTAGAAAATGGGGCTAGGATTGGGATGTCCTTGGGCGGATTTGTCCCCCTATTTTGCCAGGATCAAAATTTGAATATGGTAGTGTTGACATTTTAACATTTGAAATTCAAGTTGGAAATGTCAGCTATCGAGATTTAATTTGTGGGAAAGTGAATAAATTTCTCCAAATACCTAGTTATTGCATCATTTGAAAACTAACACGAGAAATCTAGCAAGAACAAGCAAGAGGTGAACATTAAGAGCAAAAATTACTGTCAAGAGTAGCATTTTAGAGCTTTATTGCAACAATTCAAGATCCAAGCATCATGTCAAATCCTATGTGAGTTTATGCATGTTCATGTTATCATTGTTTGTGAAGGCTAACCCTTGTTGTAGGTCTCCAAGAAATTCGAGAAATCAAGCAAGCAAGATCCAATGCCTTGAGGTGAAGTGGATGACTTTAGTCTTTCAAGGCCATTGAAGGGTGGCGAGTTGCAACACTTTGTTTCATAATTTATCCCTCTCATTTATCTTTCCTATCATTGAAATTTCCATTGTGGAAGTGGAAACACTAACACGGGGTTTGACTAAGGCAAGCCCCTAAATGGCACAAAATTTCTTATCGTTTGAATCTGTAGATTTCAAGTTTGGATAGGATTAAAGGAAGTGTGAAGATCATTTATTCATTATTGCATTCAAATCCCTACACCTTGTCAACTCACGGAAAATTACCTACAAAATTATCCAATAGTGATCCAACAAGTTTGCAAGTGGAAATAGGAGTCTCATATCTAACACCAGAGGACTAAAAAAGTAGAAAAAAAGTACTCGTGCAAGGACATAGATGCCCTTGGGTGCCTATTTCCTCATATTCAAATCGACACCAAACTTTCAAGACAAGTACATAGCACTCTACCTCCCATATTTACTTGCAAATCTTTGTTACAATTTGTCAATTGCAAGAATCTTACATTTTTCATACTAGGTCACATAGTCTAATTAGGTTAATCAAGGAAAATCAATTCCAATCTATTCCAAGGCTCAAAAAGATGTAGATCTAGTCGTTGAAAGTCAATCTAATCACCTTGTTGATCTCCATCTTAATGAAACTTTAGAAATAGGCCACACCCAAAATTAACCCTAGGTTTAATACTTTAAATCTAGGTTTCCGTTTTTCTTTGTTTGCACACAGAAACATAACCTTTAGGCAATCTAATAAACATTCAAAATTTTAGTTTTCACCTACCCTGTCCAGGACAAAGATTCCCTTGGGCGTCTTTGTCCTCTTATTAGTAGCTCAACAAAATTTTGCACAATTATCTATCTTTATGTCTTTAGTCTGTTTCTACTTGAAAATCTTTAATTTTGAATTCTTAACAGTGTGTATCTATGCATCCTTCATATAGCTCTAAAAGTAAAAAAATTATATTGTTTTATTTCAAAATTGCATCAAAATAATCATTTTTAGATTTTGGCATCTTAGAATTAGTCAATTGTTGCATCTTAGATATGAAAATTGTAGATCCAAATTTGTCATTTATTGTTCACACATTTTCAAAACTTGCATTTTGAATTATATTAGCATAAATTGAGCAAATTCAAGAAAAATATTCACTTTTAGACCTGTTTGCAAGTAGACCCCGAATCTTTAAGCAGTATCTACATTGTCAAACTTTGAATTTTTTGAAACCACGTCTAGGACAAAGATGCCCTTGGTCAGCTTTGTCCTGTTTGTGTGGCTTTGTCCTACTATTTTTGGCTGAATTTTTTCCTCAGATTTGTTTTTGTGTTCCCTGTATGCTTATGTTGTCCAAATCTTGTCCATCCCATAACTGTCTATTTTTCTAAAAAACATTACTAGCTTGATCCATAGGGCATAACATCATGCTCTCATTGCAAAAATATTTCATTTTCATAATTCATATTCTATTATCAGATCTTGTTAAGCATTTCAAAGAATTTTTGATACAAGCATGTCATAATGAGTTTATTCCCCTCTTTTGTTATTTTTCATTGATCACTCTCCCACTATCTCTCCTACTTGTGAGGATAAATTGGTGCAAGAGAGTAAAATCATTGATAATGATGACAATCATGTTTGTTCTTCTCCTGATATCTCTCCTATTTGGAAAGAAGGTATCTTGGTGTAAGAATATTCAATCATGGAGCATCTTGAGCATCTTGTTTATTTCTCTTCACCTACCTCTCTTACTTGGGAAGATATTGTGGGACAAGAGGATGAAATCATTGACACATTTCTTGAAAAATAAAATAAGATGGATTGTATAGATGAATATTCTAAGGTGGCATTAGATCCCTTGATAGAAAATCATGAACAAGTAGTCAGCTCCGTTGAGGCTATGAACACACAATTGGATATTAGATCTCCTTTAATTATTGGACCTCCTAAAGGTCCTATAATTATTGAACCTCCTATGTCAACTCTCATTATAGGACCTCCTAAATCTCATGGTGATATCCTAAGCTTTGAAAAACAACTCACTAGTAATCATGTGTCGAAGCAACCAAGTTATCACACAGTTGCTCACACATATAACACAAGAAATTATAAGCAACCAAAACAAACCCCAACATCCTTCCCATTACCTCAACCATACCTCCCACTCGCACCTAACATTCCGCAATGTAGTGGTAAATAATTTGATTTTTTTGAGCAACTTTGTAACACTCCTGCTAAGATATCCTTGTGGGATCTGACTCAAACATCACCTATTTATCGTAACATGCTTCAAAATGCTTTTTAGAAAGTTTTTGTCCCTCTTAGTGTGAAACCAAATGATGTGATAACTTTATGTGAAGCTATGAATGAAGCTAATTTGGACATGGTCTTTTATCAAAGTGAGTTACCCCCTATGGAAACAAAAAAAACAAAATGATTACTTGATGATAATGACTAGTATTAAAAAGGTTGGGATTAGGCATACCATCATTGACATGATTAATGGATTAATGTTTGTAGCGTTCATCTTTTGGATAGAATCGAAATAGAAAAAACTTTAATTCAACCTATTGATTTTTCAATCAAAGGTTTTGATAATGTAGAAAGACAACCGCTTGGTGTGATAATGTTACCTATTAAAGCTAGTAGGGTGCTGCCACAATAATGGGTTACACTTTTTGGGACATCCTGATTTTTGCTTGAAATCACATATTTTTAGAAAATACAATGATTTAAGACTTTAAAGGTTCCATTTAAATGATTTTAATTAAAGAGGGATTGATCAAACCCCCTTATATCAAACCCCCTTAGATAGAACCTTGTTAGATTTAAACCATACCTATAATCGAGTCTCCTCTACACCTATCAAAATGCTGATAAAAAACCACTTTTGATTTACCTTTTGGGTGATCAAATGAATTAGTTTAAAATTTATGTTTTGTAAGCATGTAGCCCTTATTATAATCTTCAAAAAAAGTATAATTTTCAATATGTTTAATTTGATTATTATATTTATTTTTTATTTCTTGTGAATGTAGGATTTTCAATGAACATCAAGTTCTTTGTTTCACACATACGAAAAAAAGAAAAATAGAGAATTTTTTTTCTAAAAAATACATGTGCACTAGGTATTGATCTCCTTAATCCAAAAAAAAAAGAATAAGTTAATTCAAATGAATACAAAAAAAGTAATGTGGGCTGAAGTACACCTCTGTCCAAATTATAATTACTTTGACTTGGAAACTTAATTAAAAAAAAAAAATGTAACAAAAAATTATGAAAAAATATCCATGCACTAGATATTGGTGTGAAAAATTTGTATTTTAAAAATTAGAATTGTATCAGGTGTCTATAAAAAAAGTTATGTGGTCTCAAGTAAACACCACTTTTTAAAATTGCTGATTAGTAAAAAAAACAAGTTATTAAAAATGACATAAAATGATTCAAAATTTAGTTTTTATTTTTTATTTTTAAAATATAATTAGAATCTGCACAAAAAATATAACAAATAACTAGTTTGATTCATCTTCAAATTCTTAATGGTTTAGTTGCTATAGGTGTAAGAAAGTGAATATCTGGTGAAAAATCTTGATTTTAATGTCAAGTTTCACCAAAAACTGTAACCCATTATATTTCATATAATCTTCATATAATCTTCATTTAATGTCAAGGTTGTGTTAAAAATTACATCCATGTAATGCCCCATGATATTTCATATAATATTCTCTTGGGTAGAGCATGGATTCATGAGATGAAAGGAGTTCATTCAAGACTTCATCGTTTAATGATATACACATACACCAATAAGGTTTTCCCAATAAAAGTTGATCCTAAATATGAAAATTGTTTACAAATTGAAATGAGAATAGAGAGTCCTTTTAGGGCATTGATACCAACTTCAAAAGTGGAACCTTTACAAATTGAAGACAAATATGAGTTCCTTACATTGGTGACAAATTTTTTAGATGATAATTGGTGATCATTAGATTTCACACCTATATTCATGGGGAATATAAGATTACACCATTAAAATCAAGAAAAGAGAAAGAAGCTGCAATGGTATCTACACAATCTATCATTGGATCCTCAAAAACAATAGAATCCGCAACTTCTAGAAATGATGAAGACACAAATTATACATCTACATATGATGAAAGTGATTATGAAAAGCCACCTTCCTTGAAAGAAATGGAATTTATTTATGGAAGATGTTATCAACTTTTGAAAAAAAATGGCTATAATGGAAAAGGATGTGGTGTAAAAGAACAAGGTATCCATGTCCCTATAGAGCTCACCACACAAGAAACAAAAAAAGGTCTTGGTTATTGTCCTTAAAAAATAACAAAAAAATATAAAAAAGACCTTCACTTAATCATACAAGAGACAAATAGCATTAGTTGCTGCTCCTTGCCATGTGGTAGCTGTAGTATCATAACATGCTCACTACCATACATGGGGGTATAAACTATGATTTATGCAATCATATTTCATCTTGCAATGAGCAACATATCATAATCCATCTTGGTTCACCTTTCTCCCTACACTTGGGGGACAAGAGTTTAGGTAGCCTTGTGTTAGGTGCATTCCTTCTATCAAGAGATCCCTTTTTATCTCCTTAAAATGTTAGTGTAGCAAGTACACTAATATTTTAAGGGGGGCATATGGTCCCCTGCTTATTATTGGCATAAGGAATGGTTCCTTTTTAGTGTTGATAGCATATATCTCCTAGAAAATGTGAGCCTGTCAATGAAAGTATGGTCTTCTTGATTTATAATAGTGCCTCCTTTGTGGTGATATTCGGCTTGATGTCCCATAATAGTGAATTTTCTTGGCATTGTATAGGAGAAAATTTTTACCCCTTGAGTAAATTCCCCTTTCACATACCCTCACCTTAGAAAATCAAATCCAAAGGAAAAATTCCACATCACCCACCTGCCTTCCATCCACCTGACATTTTTCTTGTGTGTCAGTGAGAGAATATTTGTCGAGGACAAACATGCGACACATAGATGTCCACATGATGCATTGTTGTCCTTGACAAATTCCTGCGCTGAAGTTGGCAGAGGCATTACGCACCTGATTGGGGCCAAATTGTAACGTCCCTCTTCGACCAACCAACTTGAAAATGACTTATTCCTTCCCATTCTACCTTCAAATTCATTCTATTCACTATCATTCCATCTTCTTGGCATCTCTCTACACATTCAATCTCTTTTCACTCTCAAGCAACATTCCAACACTGCATTGTGAGCATTGCAACCACTTTGAAGCTTCATCAACTCCACATTGCAAGTGTGAGGCAAGCCATAAGAGTGTGGGCTTGGAGTCTTGCGAGACCTCCCTTCATCACCGCTGCAGTAGTAGTGACTTTACCAATTCCATACCTTGCATTCTCCTCCATTGGCTAGTGAGCTTTTGGGTGGAGGTGGCAACGCTTCACTCCTCTCCTTTGTGATTTGATAAAGTAGCATAGTATTTTTTGTAGTATTCATTGCAATCTTTACTTTCTACTTTCCTTTATTGCATATTCTACTCCATTGCTTTTTGGCTGTCCGTGAAGGTGGAAACACCGAAACGAGGTCTGACTGAGGCATACCCCTATACAACCCCAATAATTTTTCCCTTCTTGTTTTTGTGTAGGTGGACGTATGCGTGGAGCTAGTTGGAAAACTAGTGATTTTGTGAGATTATCTTTGTCACCTTAGCTCTTATTTACTTATTTTATTATCTCCATCTTTACTTTATGTACTTTCTCATTATGTTTTTCCTGTCATAATCAACTTGCTAGGCTGCTAGTAAGTTTTAGGTAGTTTTTACTGTACTTCACATTTTTTGGCCATACAAATGCTAGCGCGCCATGCTGTCATCCCAGAACTGTGCTGCCATCCTCGGATAGAGAGCTGTTTGAGTTACATTACCGACTGCAAAAACTAGCTTGCCTAGCCTAAACTTGAACTTTGGGTTTGAAGAGTGATAGAAGTACTTCATAGTGCTCTTCATTCTTGATCCCCTTCCTTTAGAGTGAGGTAAGTTAGGGCAGCCCTCTGCTCTGGGATCTTTGTGACCTAGAGCCTTGACATGGTTGGTACCCCTCTCTTACATTTTTGGTGAACCCGACGTGAACAAAATCTTTCCATTTGCTTGTGTTGATACTTTTTCCCTACACCTGTTGGTTGTTATAACCCTAAGTGTTGTGAAGGTTTATGAGAATCAAAACCCAGTCCATAACTTTTAGGTACATTGTTAGGAGAAGCATGCAACACTTACCAATGGAGAAGACAAAGGTCACTTCTAGTTTCACCTCCACTTTCTCCACTGGTTTAGCTAATGAGTTTACCATTGGTTTTCCTACGAGCTTCACTAACGAGATGGGTTTCATAGACAAGAACACTCACATTCCTACTCCTCCAGCATCCCCTATGGCTTCACCCACGGATGAGGATGAGGCTATGCATGTCCACACGGAAAACCTTTTGGCATTGGATAACGGGTTACTAGACCTTATAAACCATTTGGAGAAATCACCAAACATGGCGAGAGCCGCTAGGCTTACTAGAAAACTAAGAAATTTGTTGGGAAAGGATTAGACATACATAGAATTCTTACGTGGCCTTGTCGATCTAACTAAAGCTTACGTCCCTTCGTATAAGACTAGATTGGGTACTAACCAAGGGGAAGTACTCAATACTTATGAAAGAAAAATATGTGTTTCAATGCCTACCACATCTATATGCATGGATGAAATAGGCCCCTCGATGAATGTATCTTTTGCTTCTCAGAAGCCCCACACTATCAAAGTGAGAAAAACACCCCTTGGGTTCACTTTCACCCCTCTTACTTCCCTTGGTGGTGGGGGCTCCGGTGGAATGAATAGTGGTGACTTTGGTAGCGGAGGTGGTACTGGAGGAGGAGGCCTCAGTGGGGGTCATGGCGATGGTTTAGGTAGTGGAGGTGGCTTTGGTGGAGGCCCTACCAGTGGTGGTGGCTCCTATGATGGGATCTGATGATGGCTCTGGAGGTGGCTCTAGAGGTGGATCTAGAGGTGGTTCTGGAGGTTCCACTGGTCCCTTGTCATCTAATGACCCTGTTTTGAATGCCCTGCTTCAGAATATGGGTCATATGCAAAATCAACTTGCGAGTCTCTCCTAGGCCTCGACCCAACCCATATTTCAACCCTTTTTCTAACATAGCCCATTGTCTATAACAATCCTAAGTACTCCCTTCCCATAAGGAATGGAGATTCCCAAATTTGAGAAATATGGCAACAAAGGGGACCCAAAAACTTATGTGTCCGCCTTTAATGCCATGTGCACATAATTCTTCCATCACAATGCATTGATGGCAAAATTATTTCCTCGATCTCTTAAGGATACAACACTCGAGTGGTACTGTTCCTTACCTGACAATTCTATTTTCTCATTTGATCAACTTTTAAATCAGTTTCTCCGACAATTCCAAGCCAACATTGGACCAAAGATGACCTTTTCAAATCTCATCTGATGCAAGAAAGGTAATAATGAGAAGATAACTGATTGCATATTATGGCATCAAGTGCTCTTTATAGAGATCTCATACCCGCTGCCTAATTTTGACATGCAAAAGGTGTTAATAGGTAAAATGCAGAGACTATGGTAGGAAAAATTTTCCCTTATGAAATACCCTTCTTTTGTGCATCTCTGTGTGACATTACGGGAATACCAACATATGGTAGTTCAATTTGGGGGATCCTCCTCATGCTCCTATTTAGAAGGAAAATCTATTGTATCAATCTCAGGAAAAGGTAAGGCTGTTGTGAATGTAGTAGCTACAACAAATGATAACAGCCTTGTTGTGCATGTTTTGCACACACGCCCTGTCGTAGGCAGGGACCCCCTTTTTTTTGCTCCTGACAGGTTGCTTTGCTCTTGTCTTGTTTTGCGTGCCCCATTTTCCAAGCCCAAATTCGTCATGTGCCTTCAAATGATCAAAAAATCCCCTTACCAAATTCACCTACTTGGGGTATTCAAATCCGCGGCGAAACAAAGTCCCCTGTGCCTTTTCTACCTTTTGTCTTGTTCCTGCTAACTTGATCCCTGATCGCTCGGTCCACTTTCCACATTTTTAACTTTGGGGCCAACTTTTTGGCGGATTTGGGATGTGTTTGTGGTGCTTAAGCGAACTGCCAAAGGTTCGTCAACATTTCGTTAAGTTTCGGTGGTTTCAGAACTTTCCC
>VDFB02074081.1:0-16671 GCA_007258455.2 Sequoia sempervirens | reverse complement strand
AGGACATTAGTGAGTGATTTGTTGGAGAAAGAGTGATAGAATGATATATCCATTTTCCACTTAAATTAGGCACAAATTCATTTATTGATTATTTGACCAAAGGGAACATACCAAAAACATTAATTCAATGTTAATTCAAAAAATATATCACAAAACATATTTTGATACCTCCTTCCAATGAAAAAGGTGAATCCATATATATAATTGATATTATTACTAGTTACTCATGCCAATATTGTCACATCCATGTTACATGCAAGCATAACTAGTGTTGGAATTAATCCCAACTACTCACTGTACTCCATGTTCCATCATCCCTTTGTAGCATAAAAATTTTCCAGCTATTCCACATGCCATCCACATCCCACCATTCATTGAACCTGAGACAATTTGTGAATGATATTTTAATTGCATAATCTTATTAGTAAGATTCACGTGCAACAAAAAATTATTATAATCAATGCTTTGTTTTTTTCTTTCTTTGGCTGGACATTTACGTAGGCTCATAGGTATTTTTCGCAAGTATGAAAAAGAAAACAAAAAAGGTGTAAATGCTAGTATTACATATCAACAATAGCTTGAAACAACCATTCAACATGGAACCATGATTTTCAATATTCTTTGAGTAATATCAAGAGAAGTAGCTCTACAATTATTCTTATGATGAAATATATTTTAATGTTTTAATATATATATGAAATACAAATCATTTCAAATATCTATATTTTCTTTGTTATTATTTATTTTATTTTATCCTATAGCTTTCCTCTTCACTTGATACCAAAGCAGGTTTATGAAAACAAATTATTGTCAGAGGTTCTAAGTGTTGAGAGATATCAAAGAGAAAGGAGTATCCAACATAAAGTTATTACAATCAACAATGGAAGCAAGCACAACCTTAAAAGAGTCACAAATTTCATAATTTAATGGGAAGAACTATTGTTATTAGGTAATCACCATGAAAGCTTTATTTTGCTTTCAAGATATTTGAGTTCTTGTTGAGAATAGATTTTCAAAGCCAACTAATGCAATAACATACATTTCATTGACTCAAGTAGAGAAAGATTTGTCGAGAGATAAAAAGAAGGATTCAAAAGCTCTCTTTTATATATTTCAAGCAATGCATGAGAGCATTTTCCCAAGGATTATAGCAATAGAAAATTCTAAGAAAGCATGAGATATTCTTCAAATAGCCTATCAAGGGTTGGGAAAAGTTAAAAAAATTAAATTGCAAATGTTAAGAAGGGATTTTGAAACAATATACATGAAGGAAACTAAATCAATAGATTCATTCTTCACCCAAATTATTGGACTGATAAATCAAATTAGATCACATGGTAAGACACTTGAAAATAGGAGAGTGGTTGAAAATATTCTAAGGATTTTTCCCACAAAATCTAAATCAATTGTTATATATATAGAGGAAACAAAGAACTTTTCACAATTTTCATTTGATAAGCTCCATGCATCTCTCATTTCACATCAACATAGGCTAAGCAAGTCAACAAACACTTCGTTGGAACATGCATTCAAATCGCAAGTTTCAATCAACCATGGTAGACGTAGAGGTAGATAAAATTTCAAAAGTAGAGGAAAATATTCTTATAAAGGTGGAAGAAGCATCATATCACTTGCTCAAGTGGAAGAGGCAGTAGCCAAAAATCATCCCAAAATCAATTAGAAAGTCAAAGATATGACAAGTCTCAAATTCAATGTCATTATTCTAAAAAGTATAGGCATTATTCAAATGAGTGTAATAAGAAACAATATGATTTTAGCAAGCCAAATGAAAACTTCACAAAAGAAAATAAAAATCAAGGAAATATGTTCATAACATGTAATATAGCACAAGAAAATCAAAAGGTTATATGGTTTTTAGACTTGGGTTGTAGCAATCACATGATCGAGAACCAAGAAATGTTTTCAAGTTTAGATGAAAATGTAATAGTTGATGTCGCATTAGGTAATGAAAACAAAGTGTCAGTTATGGGTAAATGAAACATTAACATTATAACTAAACAGGAGGAGAAGAAGTATATTTCATATGTGTATTTTATGATACCTAGTCTAAAACACAATTTAACGAGCATTGAACAACTTGTTCAAAAGGGGTACAAAAAATTAGAGAATGTATTATTTTGGATAAATTTCCAATTAACAACTCATTGCCAAAGTCAAAATGAAAAGTAATATAATGTTTCCCCTAAATATTAAGCTAGATTTGAATGTGGAATATGCTCAAGTACACCCCACAATGAACTCACAAGAGGAAAAAGAAGAAGTTGCAGTAGCCACACAAACAATCTTTCAAGCAGAAATAAAAGATAAACATTGGCTATGACACCTAAGATTTGGGTATATCAACTTTGGAGGTATAAACTAGCTAAATAGGAAAAGTATGGTAAAGGGTCTACCATTAATAGCGAAATTGAAAATAATTTGAGAAGGATGCATCTTGGGAAAACATCATAGAGAAACATTTCGAACTAGCAAGTCAATTAGAGCAAAAGCACATTTGGAGATTGTGCATTTAGATTTGTGTGGACCTATTGAAACACCCTAAATTGGTGAAGTTTCTACTTCTTTAATTTATTGATGATTATTCAAGGAAAACATGGGACTATTTTCTAATGCAAAAGAATGAAGTGTTTAATTTCTTTCATCAATTCAAGGCTCTTGTTGAAAAAGAAAGTGGGCATTACAACAAAGCATTGAGAATGGATATAGGTGGTAAATACATCTCAAAAAATAATTAAATTTTTGCAAAGATTATGGAATTAACAAGAAATTCACAACTAGATACACACCTCAACAAAATGTGGTAGTTGGAAGAAAAAATAGAATAATCATGAAAATTACAAGAAGCATTTTGAAATCAAAATATATGTCAAATGAATATTGGACTAAAGTTGTAGCTTATGTAACATATATTATGAATAGATGTCCAACCAAGATTGTGAAGAATATGTTTCTAGAAGAAGCATGGAGTGGAAGAAAACATGTTACTCACATGAGAGTGTTTTGATGTGTGGCATATGCACAGGTGTCAAATGAGTTAAGAAGAAAATTAGATGGCAAAAGAGAAAAATATATATTTGTTGGATATAGTGATGAATCAAAGGCATACAAACTATACAATCCATTAACCAAGAAAATTATGATTAGTGGAGATGTGCAGTTCATAGAAGATGAAGCATGGGATGAAAGTTTGGAGAAAATAATCAATATTGCAACCAATTTACCACAAGAAGATAAAGAATTTTCTATATCAACGGGTACTCTATCAAATGTTACTCCTTCCACACCCATTCATGGTCAACAAAGTTGTCAACAAATGACAACATCATTAAGTGTAAGGACAACCCCATGCATTCCAACATTTACTCCTTCAAATGGACCAAAAACACCAACTACTAGTTGAATTCAAGGTTCAATACCATCAAATCCACATTCCACAAGTTCTAGTTCAAGTGATATGATAAATCCTATATTGGTAAGCTTGACGAGACAAAAAATTAGAGGTATGAGACATTTATGAGCAAAATGATGGTGAGAAAAATGTTGGTCTAATTTCTCTTTTTTCATTTTATTCACAAATAAAAGATCCAATTCATTTTGAAGATGCAACTAAACATGAAAAATGGGTAAATGCAATGGATGGAGAAATTGATTCAATTGAAAATAATTAAATATGGGAGTTAGTGTGCCTTCCAAAAGAGAAGGATGTCATAGGAGCGAAGTTAGTTTACAAAACCAAATTAAATGTAAGTGGTGATGTGCAAAAATGTAAACAAGGCTAGTGGCTAAAGGATATTCACAATAGCTTAGGGTTGATTAGAATGAGACATTTTCTCTAGTAGCATGTCTAGAAATTGTGAGAATAATACTTGCAATAGTAGCTGAAAACAAGTGACCAATTTATCAAATAGATATAAAGTCGACTTTTTTGAATGGTTGTCTTGAAGAAGAAGTTTATATAGAGCAGACACCTCGGTATGAGATTTTGGGTTAAGAAGAAAAAGTCTACAAGCTCAAAAAATAACTCTATGGACTCAAACAAGCCCCAAAAGCTTGGTAGAGCATAATTGACTCTTACCTTTTGCAAAATGGCTTCGATAGGTGCAACAACAAGCCTATATTGTGCACCAAGATGAATGAGAAAGATGAAATCATATTTTTTTGTTTGTATGTTGATGACTCAATATTCATGGGTGATTTAGCAATTGATTTGTTCAATGCAGACATGAAAAAGAAATTTGAAATGACTAATTTAGGTCATCAAGTATTTTCTTGGAATTGAGGTGAATCAAAGTGATAATGGAATTTTCATCTCCCAACATAAGTATGCTAATGACATTTTGAAGAGGTTTAACATGATAAATTACAAATCATCTCCAACACAAATTTTCATATGACTAAAATTAAGAAAGGATGATAAAGGAGCCAACATTGATCCAACTTTGTATAAAAGACTTCTTGGTAGCCTCATGTATTTAACAACAAGCCGAATATTATGTATGCATTTATTCTTATCTCAAAGTTCATAGAGTCTTCAATCGACTCTCATTGGAAAATAGGGAAAATAATTCTTAGATATGTGAGTGCAACAAGGAACTATGGTATTCTTTATTCAAAATCAAATGAGTTCAAACGTATAGGATATATTGATAGTGATTGTGAAGGAAGCATTGATGATAAGAAGAGAACTTCTAGTTCTGTTTTTCCTTTGGAACACATGTAGTATCATGGGCTTCAAAGGAACGACCAATTTTCACTTTTTCATTTACTGAAGTAGAGTATGTAGCAGTCATAAGTGCATCATGTCAAATAGTTTGGATGAGAAGAGTTTTGAAAGATCTCAGGTAAGAGCAAGAAGTAACAAAGATATATTGTGACAACTCAACTATAGCACTGTCAAAGAATCCAGTTTTTCACAAGAGAAGTAAACATATTGACACAAAATACCGTTTCATTAAAGAACTGATCAGCAATGGAGAAATCTTTTTTTATTTTTAGGTCTCAAAATCAATGTGTAAACATTTTCACTGAGGTATTAAGGAAAGCAAGTTTTGTCTATCAAAGAGATCGATTGGACATCATAGATGACAATTATTGTGATTAAGGAGGACTGTTGGAATTAATCCCAACTACTCACTGTACTTCATCCTCCTCTGCAGTGTAAAATCTTTCCAGCTCTTCCACATGCCATCCACACACCACCGTTCATTGCACCTAAGACAGTTTTTTGAATGAGATTTTAAATGCATAATCTTACTAATAAGATTCCTATGCATCAGAAATTTATTGTAATCAATGCTTTAATTTTTTCTTTCTTTTGCTGGGCATATACGTAGGCTCAGAGGTCCTTTTTGCAAGTATGAAAAAGAAAACAAAATGTGCAGATGCTAGTAACAGCAATAGCTTGAAACAGCCATTAAACAGGGGACCATGAATTTCAATATTCACTGAGTAATATCAAGAGCAGTAGCTCTGTAATTAGTCTTATGATGAAAGATGTTTGTATTTTTTCTTATATATATGAAATACAAATCATTTCAGTTCTCTATATTTTATTTTTCTGTTTTCTAATTTATTTTATCCTCTGCCTCTCCCCTTCAACTGGCTCCAAAACATACACAAGACTATAAACGCAAAGTGAGATTTCAAACTCCTCAAGCTCACAATAGTCAAGCTCTTAGTTATGCTAACAGGTGGACAAATAACCATACAAACTGAACTTTGTAAAACAAGCATTCCTACTACACTATCCTATATAGAAACAAAAGGAAAATATAAAGAGAACTAATGTCTGCACTTCTTACAGGAATAGCAATAAAGAAAGCTTCTTCCGTGGATTGTTCAGAATACATCAAATTCGCCCATCCCAAAATTATGGCAACAAAAAATCAAAATAATTGGCGTCTCCAAGGTTTTCCAGTGTGTCAAACATTTGGTTGTTAGACACATCAGAAATTATCTCCTTCTGCTGAACTTCTGATGTAGAAACATCATTTACTCTAATTATAGGCATTTGATTTGAAAGTGGAGGCTGCGGGCTACTGTTACGAATTGAGCAAAATTTTAATTGATCTTCAAACTTGGGTATTTTCACTTGATTGGCATAATAATCCCTATTCTGTCTTTTAGGGGCAGATGATAAAGAATCATCAGTAGCAGACTTGGGTGATGACCTCTTATTTCCAGTGAGGGACTGCACAACAGCAGAGAATTCAGATTCACTTGTTATAACCATTTTAGGGTTTTCAATATGAACCACCTTCACTGGCTTACCTTTAGACTTACAGAATGCTCCTGATAATGAATCTAACTTCTTTTCTGCCATGTATGACACAATTTCAGATCTCCAAATTGAGGAGGATTGTTAACAAGAGTGAGGAGTGTGTCTATTAAGGGCACATTCCAGGAATGTGTTAGAAGAATAGTTTTCTTGTGGATTAGATTGCTGAAAGATGTCGATAGGTCATTGGAAGGGAGGGAGAACATGTGGGAAGCGAGAAAGAGACTACTCACCGGCAGAGCAAAATAATGTTTTCATTTCAAAGCCAAAACAGACTTATTCAATACGAGGCATATATAATAAAAATTGGTTTGCATTATTGAATTTTAAAATTGTATATTTTTCGTTGGATCTCATATTTTTCTACACAATCATGATACAGTTCCAGCGTGAAGTGTGAATAAGAGTTGTACTATCTTTCAACTACTATGCGCGCTTTAGTAACAAAACACATGCCATTGTTGGAACTGTTCTCGAGATGGAGAAGAGTGATGTTAATGTGGGATTGGAACCAATGTTTGCTCAGGATGTTCTTGTTTCTTTGTGGAATTTACATTACCATGCATATATTGAGCATGAAAGGGCATTACTTGATGTTAAAGAAGGGTCACTTGAGCCAAGCATTGTGATGTTGCAGGATGAAACAAGAAGCTTCTATAATGAAATAGTGACAACATATATAGATTTGAAGGGGTGTGGATTATCAGGGATGAACATGGAAGTTGCAGATCTTCTTAGAACAGAACGCAGGGATAATGATATGAATGAAGATGGGTGAAAAGGGATGGAAAAATAGAAACAACAAACAACAATGCTTTCATTGCCCACTTACAGTCAAGTATAGAAAAATAAGTGGGTGCGTAAGAAATAAATTGAGGGGACTAAACAAGGTTAACCCAGAAATTGCTATAGAGAAGATTGGATTTTACATACAGATCAACATATTCCCTTCATTGCATAGGTTTCTATTTGCTCACTTACCAATTTTTGTTTTAGAACTTTCTTTGTAATCAGTGGCAAACATGAGTGGATGTGAGCTTGACAGAAGGAAAATAGCTCTGTCACATCCCCACAAGAATCAAATTCACAAAGTTCCCATAAGCATGGACATGGCTGTAGTGTATGTCACAGATAGCACAACCACCTTGCATAAACTAACCAATATTGGTGACATTGGGGACAAAAGCAGAGCCATACTGGGATCATCATTAAAAAATGACAAACAATTAAGACACAAAAGAGCCCCTCTTTGAATCAAAAGAACAATATCTAACAAGCATTTATGGCCAACCTATTTGCAATCAAACACAAGCTTTATTCTCAGAGCATTCCAAGTGCAGAGTCTCATGCAACACCAAAAACAAAAATCTACAAAAAAAGAAGAAGAAAGCAATTAGAAATCATCTCTTTGGGCATTGGTCTCATACCAGACTGGATTGGGGTGCCTGCTGCAAGATTGCAGTGGCCATGGCAAGGGGATTGGCTTACTTGCGTCGGGATGTGCAACCAGTCATAATTCATAGGTATATCAAGGCAAGCAACATTCTTCTGGATGAGAATTTTGATGCCCGGGTTGCAGATTTTGGACTTGCCAAGTTTACTCTTGAGGGTGTGACTCATCTGACCAGAGTGCTGGCACGCATAGGTATGTTGCCCTAGAGCATGCACTGCATAGGCAATTAACAGAGAAAAGTGATGTGTATAGCTTTGGGGTTGTGCTTTTGGAGCTTCTGAATGGTAGAAAGGCTCTCCTTTCAAATGCCCAGTCACAGCCACTGCATATCACTGATTGGGCTTGGTCACTTATGAGAAAGGGGAGCAGTTTGGAAGTAATTGAACAGGACATGGAGGATCCAGGTACACTGGAAGCAATGGAAAGGTATATCATGATTGCTTTGCTATGTGCTCATCCACAGTTGCATTGCAGACCGAGTATAGATCAAGCATTGAAAATTATGGAGAGTGCTCTTCCTCTGCCTCATATTCCAGATCGCCTCCTTCCACTTATTGCAGACTTAGAAGATATTGAGAGGTTTGCTTGTACTAGTGGCTCAGAGCAATACTCAAGTGCTTCTGGATATCAATCTTACAGCACAGAAAAGAGTTTCAATGCTTTAGATTCGCAGAATGGTCATTGACATTCATCTCAGCATTCATACCTGAAAACTGGAAGATATTGAAATTTAAGAGGTCTGCTAGTAATAGTGACTCGGGGCATTCTCAAGTGCTTCAGGACAATCTTACAGCACAGATATGATTTTTACTACTTTAGATTCTCAGCATAGTTGCTGACATTCATCTCATCATGCAGACCTGAGAATGGTGGTTGAAGCTTTGATTAAACTCTCACTTGCAGTTCTGTGGATGACAAACTTGTAGCTGCTCAACTTGAAAAATTCTTCATGAATGATTTTTTGCAGGTGTACAGATTTGTTTTCTTTAATTTTGTGGAGAAATCCTGCACTTGAGAGTTTGCACTTACATTTGAGGTGACCTTCATAATCAATTGATGACAATTCTACGGTCTACTTGTAATATAAAAAGCAAAAAAAACCTTGTCTTGAGAAAGAAAACCTTGAACTTTTGAGTTCAACAGTTTTATTGTAAAGAGTTTTAGTTGTAATTTTATGTGTTGAGTTTTGCCATGTTTCAATGGAAATGTTACTACAAATACAGAGTCTGAATAAATTCATCATTTTGAAAACATTACCGTTCCTTAGCCAGTCAAAACTTGAACCTTGTTTTTACTTTGGTTTCAAAACCAACTCTTTGTGATGGTAAGATTGCCCTTTGTCTGCAAAACTAACTCTTTGTGATGGTTACATTGCCCTTTGTCTGCACCTAACATAAAGTAAGGTTTCTGTTTGAATTTCTTAAATTTTAAGCCAATTAAAAACGCCCAAACCAAGACAGATAGTATAGAAAGGGTTTAAAACATTACTTCAGCAAATATTTTGACAAACAATCAGTTGAAGATTTTAAGACATTAGATAATGCATTATGGATTAGATCAATGAGAGGTTGGAGCTATTTTGGAACCCTAAAATCAAATGCATACACAACAACCCTAATCTCTCTCGTCATGTCAAACAACACTGCTTACCAATGCGATTCATACTACACGGCATTGTCAGAATTTCAGAATTATATTTCACAAATCAAAGTTACATAGAACGGTTGTAATTATGAAGGTAAGCTTCCACATGATTGGAGCAGATCTGGAAACACGGCAGATTTCTTCACTACTGTATCATTTACTTCTACAGGAAATGAAGGGTGACTGCTTTTCAAACCATCCTCATTTCCATGCACTAACTTCCTTTCACTATCAAAGCTTTCCGTAAAAGGTTTTTTATGTGATGAAATTCCCCATCCATCTTCCTGTCCATCTGAACCATTTGTTACATTTGAGGCAGTAGCAACTTCTGCAACACATGCTGACATGGCTTCCTGAGCTCGATGACAACGTTTAGAGGGAGGCAGATCAAGCTTGAAGATCACACGGGTACTCTATGGGCATCTGTCTTTGAAGAAGCCACAACTAAACTCATCAGAATGCCTGCAAAAGAACTGTATATACTTCAATTCAATCAAGAAGCAGAGACAACCAGTGAACAGGTCATACAAAATGTACTGTGCAAACAATTTCTCTTCACCCTATCAAGCAGAAATGAAACATACAATAACGAAGCATGGCATACAAAATGTACTGTGCAAACAATTTCTCTTCACCCTATCAAGCAGAAATGAAACATACAAATACTGCTAACTATGGCATGGGAAATCACTACACACAAATCTCAAGGCCTCACACTAAATAAGGCCACAATCAATATTGGAAAAACAGAAAGACAAGGCCTCACATTCACAGCAATGTCTAGAGTCAAATCCATACTAGGACTTCACATAGAACCTACTTTTTCTTTCAATGCTATGTCAAAATGAAGAAGAATCCATACAACATTATTAGAAAGAAAGAAGAGGCTAGCCTTCAACTCCTTTCCCAATAACATATTCAGGTAAGTACATTTAGTACTTTTCTTAAAAATAAAGAATTCCATATATTCCCTCCTTCGTTAGAGGACAACCACTCAAAGTAATCAATTACAACCTTTTCTTATTGTACAGGCTGCCACTTAGATGCAGAAGAAACGCACAAATCCAGATTTCAGCTATTCATCCAAATAGATTTTTTATTACTTTTTACAATCGCTTTAATTACATATGTCGTAGCATCTTTACAAGTACAATTCTTGCTCATCTAACAACACTTTATTGCAATGAATCTGCCAAACTAACAGGTTCTGGATCTCCCTCTGTCTCTACACCTGCAAACTAGAATCACTAGTTTCACGGTCAACTGCTGAGTCAACAACAAGAGAATCTATAGACTCCACTATTGATGCTGCTTTGTATACTCAATTAACAGGTGCTGCTTTCAAGCTTGCCCCAACAGTGACTTGGCAAAGGCACTTGTTCACTATTTCTGAAAAACCACCCACTTCCAATGATGTTCATACAGGAAAACAATGATGTTTGCAATGCAAATTGATACAAGCTCCATTCAAGTTATTTTACTATGTACTGTTGCTTCAATATTTACAGAGTGCAGTCAGCCCCACACACCTGGTTACTTTATTATCACTTCATTATGTTGATGCAAATTTGGCAAAGGCACTTGTACACTATTTCTAAAAGCAGCCACTTCCCATGATGATCATACAGGAAAAAAATGATGTATGCCATGCAAGTTGATACAAGCTCCATTCAAGTTATTTTACTATGTACTGTTGCTTCAATATTTACAGAGTACATTCAGCGAAGGCACTTGTTCACTATTTCTGAAAGCAGCCACTTCACATGATGTTCATACAGGAAAACGGTGATGCCTGCCATGCAAGTTGATACAAGCTCCATTCAAGTTATTTTACTATGTAAACAGAACATAACCCAACCTTTATTTGTATGCCAACGCAAAGAGGAATATTTTTTATCCAGATTCTACAAGCAAATGGAACTACAAAACCCTACCAATGCTGAAAATAGAAAAATGCTTACCTCCTCTTGCTGTCAATGGTGGCCGTAAGCAATCTCGCTACAGCATGAAACCTAAGCAAAGCAGAAAAATTTCTAAATGTAACAAGACCAGGAACACATTGTTTCGGGAAAAAACAATAAAAAAATGTAGAACTGAGAATATTTATACAGTGCCTTGGTATTGTTTGATCATGCAAGTTTAATTTGTCTCTATGTCATGGCATTTCAATGATTTTCTGAACACAGTTTTCACTTCAGCACCAACAATTGCACTAAAATATTTATGATCTTTTATAAAATTGCATTTCCTCATAATATGTACATATTATTCTATTCAATAAAATGATCCAAGAATGGCTATTAGTATTTTTAAGATGATATTAAATCTTATGAGAAAAAAAAGGAAGGAGATTAAATAATTTGGTTACAGTTCTGGTTCAGAGGCAGGGTATACCAACCATCCCTATCAACATCAATCGGTGAGACATTTTGTTGTGAACCAACAAAATGCCCAGCCACTAAGCGGTCCATGACAAATCAAATGCATCAGTGAAATTCTAAATCTTTCAAAAGCAACCATCAATGAGCTGATTGAGCCATAGTCTTATCTTTTTAGGAGTGATGCTTAATGCCCCTGTAACATTTGTTGAATCACTTATCTCCGCAGCACACTAGCATAAGGAATAGATCTAATAACATGACAAATCATCCCAGCAGCAAATGAAATTTTATGGTGGCAGATTTGCTCCTTGGTAAGACCGTTTCCTTTCTTATACAAAACAAATCTTCCAAATGCATTTGTTTGGTCTATACTCTGCAACATGGCTTTTGGAGGGAGATTGATTTTGAGTGTTGATCAATGAACTCCCACATACATAGGAGTTATTAATAAAGATGTGTTTGGAGGAGAACAACGTTGAATGCTTTGATTATAGAGTTTCTGTTTTTGTTTTTTAAAGAAGAAAAGGTAGAAATAAGCTGCACAGATAGATTGGTGATATCATTCTCTGTGTATTTAGGCGATAATCTTTTTTCTTTCTTCAATTAAAGTTTTTGTAATAAGAGTAAAAAGGGTTGAGATTTTGAAATGCATGTTGAAGACCACCTCACTAAGATAGTCACTAATATAGTGAGAAAGAGTATGCTCTTTAAAATATATCATATATTTATATTTGTGAAAGGACTTACATGTTTGTATTCACAAGGTATTGTTGTAACATAATATAATATACATTTGTATTTAAATATATTTTGACTATGTAACGTTAATTTTTTTAACTTCCACACCTTCCCAATCCTATCGGCGTTTTCCTTGAACCCCCCTGGGTGCAAGTGCTTATTAGGCTTGTAGCCACACGATAAGACCTAGGATCCATCAAAGCCAAATACAACGAGATTTCATATCTATACGAGTCTCTATCCATTTAAGTTGTGTACATGTATGAAAGAGGGCGAAAGTTGTTTTGACTAATATTCTGCTCTTTTCATAGAACGTATTTTAAATGTTTGACTGTATAATTTATTCAAAAAATCATAATGTGAATTTCATGGGTGATTCTTTAGAGAGACGAACTGCTTCGGTTGGTTTTGGTTCTACTAGGGTGCCTATCATACCACGCTAGTTTGTGAGATTATTGTAGCTCTCGTTTGCATTTATTGTGTTCTTATTGCATGTGTTCAGTTTGAGGACCTTTTCTCTTTTAGCCCCTTTAAATGGCCCCTGTTCTTCATTCCTTTGGAGTTGTTGATGCTAGAGCTGAAAGCTTGAAGGCAACACCAAATGGCTCCCCTATGCAAACAATGTCAGAAATTCATCCTAAAGGTGTTTCACAAGGTAAGTCTCCTAGCCCACCTCCAAATATTGTTCTCCCCATTCATGAATTTGATGAAGCTTGTAAATGCCTTGAAAATTTCACTCATGTCAAGTATTTTGTGGGAAGGGTCTCTCCTAAAAGTGTGCTTTGTGATTGGGTTTTCAAATCATGGACCCCACATGGGATTTGACTAGCTATCATGCAAAATCTCTCAAAAGCTTTTTTTTTCATTTTTTGGTTTTTTAAAGCTAATCATGCATAGGAAATTCTCACCTAGGGCCCATAGATTGTCCATTCTTCTTTACTTGAATTTAAAACTTGGACACATGACTTTTCTATCACAAATGAAAAATCTATTTGTCCCAATTTTGGTTGAATTCTCAGGGTTACCTTTTCCTTTCTAGAAGTCTCACCCAAATTGCATCCTTACTGGGTTCTATCATTTGTGTAAAACCCAAAAAGAAATTATTCAACCTAGCCTAATTATTGGGTCTATGTTGACGTTGACCTCTCAAAGGACCTCAAAGAACATGTGGATATTCAAATAGATGAAGCCCAATATTATGACAGAATCCAATGTATTAATCTTCCTAACGCTTGCTATTACTATCAATCCTTTGATCACAAGATAAAGAATTGTACACTAGTTATATAGTACCCCAAGCCTGCTCCTCAACCCTCGACAATCTTGCCACCCCCTCCAAAAGAGGAAGCTAGTTGGTCTATTATTGTTGGTCACAAATCCTAGGGTAATAGCAACCCCAAACCAACCCCTAAACTAGTAGGGCAAGGAGTTCCACCTCAAATTTCAAAACCAACCAACACTTATGTGTTGAACATGGTGACAACTTCTACCTCCCAACCTAGTTTAGTTGTGGTGCAACCCTAGGATGGTCAATTCCAACATACTTCTCCATCGGTGGTGGGTCAAAGGAGGTCTCGCAAACCATCTAAATGTTTCGAAGAAGGTGATTTATGTCATGGATTTAATATTCGGGCCAACTCAATGTTCAAATTATAGCTACAATTCTCTCAACATAATAGTCTAAAATAGTTACTTCCCTTAATGAGATAAATATTGAGGAAATGTTGCTTGATTGTTAAATGAATTGTATTTCATAGAATGTGTGAGGTCTCACAAACCTCACAATGAAATACTTTCTTTGTGATTTGTTCATGCTCAATTTTTAAATTTAGACATCTGTTTCCTTCAAGAGGTCAAATTGTTTGGTTTTCTTCTATTTGTGGCATGTAATGTCATTTAGGCATCCAACTTTCATTTCAATTCCAACAACGAAGCTAGCCATGGTTGAATTTACACCTTCCGAGCTATCCCATGTGGCATCATCCTTTGGTTGATCATGGATGTGACCCCACTAGCTATGTCATTTGGGCTCTCTTCTATATAAATATCATTCCTTTGGAGTGATTAATGTTTATACCTCCAATGATTTTGTTGAAAGATCTACTCTCTAGTAATGAATGATAGATTTGACGTCTGTCACCACTTGGGTTCTATGTGAAGATCTTAAAATAATTAAGTGACCCCAAGACAAATACGAACCCTTGCCAATGTATTGGGAAACTCTAGTGAAAGAGAGGTTTGGTTCTACATGTGTAACAAATTGGGGCTTTTTTATCCCAATGCCAATTGTCATCTTAGGCAATCCCCTTGGTACACATGCACCAAATTGTTGTTTGGGCTTGATAGATTCTTAAAGTGACTTGATCATGCCATGATGTTGGCACAATATTTTTTCACCTTTTCTAGATTCTATTCTCTTCCTATTGAGTCATTGGTTGATGTTGTCTTGCTAAATTATCTCCACATGCAATTTTGTATCAAATGGCAAGTTGCCACTCCCAAACCTCCAAGGAGTCAATTTTTCCTCAACACATCAAGCTACTCAATCACAAATCCACATATGCTAATATCTTGTATGTTTGGAATCTTGAACCATTTCTCCTTCATGGCATTGGATGGATAAAGTGGTGGAATGATGACATAATCCATACAACCTAATTTCTTTGCATCTGTAAGTTCCTACTATCTTGTTTCCACCATCGCTCATCTAAGGCCACTACTCAAGAGCTCCACCTAGCCATCATCACTTTGGAAATTCAACTGTTTGATGCCACCATCCAACTTTGGCTGGCTCCGTAATAATAGTAGAAGAAAATTGTGGATGCCCATGCCACTTGGGGCACTCAGATTAATGAAATATTACACCGAATCAAAATTGGTTACAAAGTCCCAAAGGAATTTTTTCAATCCTTACGAGCCCAACAATCTTTCCATACCATCAAGAAAATTCATGAAGACCACCAACTCTTCCAAGAGTAACCTAATGTTCTTCAAGCCTTTGTGTAACACTATGATAATTTTTTTGCTACCTAGGACTATATGCCTACAAGGTTTCATGCCTTGTAATAATACCTTGAGGTTGTTTGTTGTAAAGTTTTGAATGTCCACTACATCATGTGCGATCAAGCCCTCACCCAAGGGGATCTTAAGGAAGTGGTTTTTCTATGGCTAATGACAAGGCTCCCGACCATGATGGCCTCCCTTGCAAATTATATAAAGTCTTTTGGGAGAATATTGGGAGTGACATTCATAATGTTTACCTTGAAGCAATACAAACAAGGTCATTAGGGAATATAATTAAGAGGTAACATCAAACTAGATATATTTTGGACAACATTCTTGTGGTGTGGGGAGGAATGGAATGGACCCAATAATCTCAATAGCTGCCATTTTTCACTAAAATCAACTTTGCTAAGGCTTAAGACTTGTTGAATGGCCTTTTATCTTAGTCATGCTTACAACATTCAGTTTTGACCCACAATTTCATCATTAAGTTCAAATGCTCTTTACAAACAATTCTACTTGTATAAACATCTCTAATTAACAATCTCCTACATTTTGACTGTCTCAGTTCATTTGACAAGGGTACCCTCTTGTCTTGGCTCTCTATGTTTTGGTTGTTGAATATTTTGGTTACCTCCCTGTTCAAGGGTGATTGCAAAATACTGGTTTACAATTTTTGGCCAAACCGACACTAAATAATTTTTTTCTAACTAAATCTTCACTTTTGAGCACCAGAGTGGCTAAACTGGAGGAATTTGAAGATGATGAAAACTAGTGATTTGTGAATTTTTTTGTATATTCTAAATATATTTATTTCAATTTTTGGAATTATATTGCATTAGCTTTGTTTTTCATCTCCCTTCGAAAATTCAGTTTTTTTAGTAAGTAAACAAGATTTTTAAGGAGTGGAGCTCACTATATAACACATAACCTTTTTTCCACGAAGGTTAAAATTCTATTTTTTTCAAATTTAGATTTGTAACTATGATATATAGTGCTTCCAATTGGTTTCATAGTGTTTTATTGAATATTTTTTCCTTAATCAAGTTTTGAAGTCAAACCAATTACAATTCCGGACATGAAGCCGGATCGTATAACAAGTAACTTTTGTATGTATCAAAATTCTTTTTGTTGGATCAAGGACTTCAATAACT
>VDFB02074080.1:0-29989 GCA_007258455.2 Sequoia sempervirens | reverse complement strand
AAATTGAGAATGAGGAGGGGAGGAGGATCTCCAATTATCTAGAAATCGAAGACACTGTAGTAGAATATTTCAAATCTCTATTAGATCTAATAGGAAAACCAATGGGATTGCTCGGCCATTACTAATGCAATTCCAAAACTTGTCTGAAATGGTGATAATGAAATGATTCTGGAACCCTTCACTTTGGAGGAATTGTAGAAGGCCAAATTTTAGTTGCATCTTGACAAGGCTTTGGGACCGAACAGTTTTTTGGCTACATTCTACTAGAAATTTTGGCACATTGTGGGTGGTGAGATTTTCGACATCACTCATGACTTCAAAATGCATAAGAAATTTGTTAGGGATATAAATAATACTGTCATCACAATCATCCCAAAAAAGGAAGAATGTACATCCTTCACGGATTACAGGCCAATTTCCCTTTGCAATACAGTCTACAAGATCATCTCAAAGGCTTTAACAAATCAATTGAAGAAGATTTTAGGTTCCATCATCTCTGAATAATAGAATGGTTTCATACCGAGGTGTGAAATTAATGATAGCATCATCCTTGCTAATGAATATCTACATTTGATTCCCAACACAAGATAGAAGAGCATGCTAATCAAGTTGGACATTAGTAAAGCCTATGACTGGATAAATTGGTGCTTTTTGTTGAAAGTTTTGGAATAGTTTGGTTTAAATGCAAGGAGTGGCTAGATCTGATTTTTTTTTTGTTTCCTTACATCACTTCTTAATCTCTATCAATGGATTACTATGTGGGTTCCTTGAACCTTCCCAAGGTCTACAATAGGGGGACCCCATTTCCCCCTTCATGTTTGTGCTTATGGATGAAGCTTTAGGTTGAACCATTGATGCCTAATGGGTGGATGGTTGCTAGCATGGGGTAAATCATATGATAAAATCCTATCTATCAATTTATTCTACAAAATCCCAAACCTCCGCATTAAACATTTGATATCTCACACTTGTGTGTGAGGAAACTTGTCATGTCTATCTTCCCCACATGATCTTTCACACATTTGAGAGAAGCCACATGTATCCATCCCTTATCCCCATGTGATGTCTCACATATGTGAGAGGAGTCAAATGTTCAATTCTACTTACCTATGTGTTCTCACACATGTTTGAGAGGACACTATGTGTTCTCACACATATGCAGGAGTACACTTATCAGAATACCACTTCCCTATGTGTCATCACACATGTGTGAGAGGACACTTGTCATAATCTCTCTTCCCCATGATATTTTACACACATGTATGAGAGGACTCAATCTCATCCCTTAGATCTAGTCATGCCAGTCCTAGCCATTCAAATATCTTTTATCCTCTTCCTCTCTAAGTGCACCAATTGCATGATTCTACTTGGTGTATTTTTGTTCACCCTAATCTCTTAAGCACTCCTAGCCTCTAATCATCAAATCAAATCCTAACCCTTGATCCTCCATCCTCAACACCTATAAATCAAACTATCCTCAATCCATTTGAATAAAACCTTTCCATTCCAAAGTCATGTTGTCAAATTGAAGAGCAACCATATACCATCAACTTATCTAAGAGTACATCAATAGGATTCTTAAGAGATAATTGGATATTTCTCAAGGTTTTGGGTGCTTCATCCTCTTTATCAAGCTCAAATGAAGGTATATATAGAGGCAAGTTACAAAGGTTCGTGTTTGTTTCATTTGAATCTTGTTTCTCATATATACACAAAATAATATAAAAGATATATCACCTTTAACATTGGAGATAAAGTATTTATGAGAGCACAACCTAAAAGGGAATATTAAAATCATAGATATTGAAACATTGAAAAATAGCATAGGTTCAAAATGCATGGGGTTTTACACTAAATTTGGAATGTTTCACCAAACTTACTATAAATAGAAAGGGAAAAATATGATGTAATGAACCCACCTATTATTCTATTTCATTCAGGAAATAAGATCCCTCAAGTTAAAATTCGTTTTCAACCCTTAGGTGAGTGAAATCTTTGAGGAATCTTGCAATTTCCTTTGTGTATGGATAGTGTGCAAATAATTGGCCTTATTTTGCATCCAGCCAAGTCTAGAATACTTACTTCCATTTCCAGGGACAATCCTGAAACAAACCACATCCAATCATGTTCATGTTTTTAGGTCGAGTCTCAAAGTTAGTGATTCTAGACTCATAATGCCACCTTGGGAAGCAAGGGATCCCACCTAGGGTTTTGGGTCCCTATATTGATTTGAACATCTTTCTAAGCATTTTGTTATCCCATAAATTATGCCTAAATGGTGCACCACATCTTTGCAGGATCTCCTTTTGTGACCCAAAAACTCAAAAACAATTCAAATTCAAGGGAGATTTTTATCCTCCTAGATTTGATGTCACTAACTTGTAGGTTAAATAAGAAATTTTGCATAATTAAGTATAAATACAAGGTTCTTTCACTCATTTTCACCCAAGCATTCAAGAGATCACCTAAGGCTTTTGTGAGAGCATTCATAATAGAAAATTGGAGTTCACAAGAGCATTCTAGTGTTTACAAGAGAATTCAAGAGTCTCTAAGGTATAGATTATCAAGCATTTTACTTATTCAAGCATCAAAGAATGTCAAAAGTCTTCATGCATCATGTCCATTTTGGAGATAACACTTGTGATGTGGTAGGGTTTTATGGATTCCAAGTCATATCCATTCAAGATCTATCCCTATTCAAAGGGGAGTCATGATCTAGGTCCATTGTCATCTATACATGTTTGCAACACTTCATTGCTAGGTTTTGGTGAGTTGCAACATCCTATTTTTTTCATTCATCATTCTTCATTCCTATTTCATTCTATTTCAAGGTTTGATTACCAAAATGGGGTTTGACCAAGGAAAAACCCTATCCACTAACAATTTTTTTTTCCCTCTTTAGTGTGTGTGATTTTGCAAGTTTATATTGAAGATACATTGAAGAGAAAGTTTGGAGAAGGTTGTCAAAGTGTTCAAAGTTGTCAAAGTTGTCACCTTGCATTGGAGATACTTGGAAGACTTCCATAGGTTGCAAATCAGGGTTTCAAATTTGAAAATAAATTAGGAAGCACAGAGCAGACCTTGAAGACCAGATTCAGACTTTAAAGCTTCAAAAACCCTAACTAGACTGATACACCAATTCTGGCATATGAGTCTCAGTTTAGGTCAATTTTTTAGGTTTTTATAGATTCATATACCTATTTGCCAGATTCATGTTTCTACACAGAAACCCAGATCTGGAACTGATTCACCCAACCTGGCGTATGAGTCCCAGTCATCATTAAAGTCACTATTTTCAACATTTTAGAGCTTCATCTAGTCATCTTCAGATTTCCAGGTGCACACATTTCATCTTGCAACTTTTTGTTTTGTTTTACATACATTTCTAGGTCATTTAGTGAAAGATTGCATCATATTAGGGTTAAACATTACATCTTGCATTGCATTTTTCTTTCCAAGCACTAGCTTGGTGATGAACCCCTCAATAGTTTATAATCAGCCCCTAGGACAACCCTATTGCCAGATCTCTTTCCCCTTTCTTCATTGGATTGAGATCTCTAGGGTCATCCTTGAATGAGAGTGCAGAGTTTTGTTATTCTAGGTCAAAAACCCTAGAACCCAAGCAAAATTCTACCCTTCAAAAACTAAGAGAATCCACAAATTCCCTTTATATTTGTGAAATCTAAGTTATTATAAACATGTCATCAAAATGTTGCAGGGTGTCTTCTTAACATAAACAATGATAAAAATGACTAAACATGGGTTTTGGGTGATGAAAATGAGATAGAAAATGACCTCAAATTTGTAACCTAAGACCTTATTCACGTAGATGTAACATAACTCTAATAGAAACAATCAACTTTATGCAAATTGGATGAGTGGAAGACACTTAAAACTTACCTCAAAATCAATTGCAGAGTGTTCAGAAATAGTTGCAAAGTGTCCAGGACACCTCGTATCCAAAAATGGTGAATGGGTCCTAAGATAGCCTCTTGAGCTGAATTTTCAAAATCTTCTGAAGACAGATCTGAAATGCACTTTCCCACTGGTTTCACACAAAAGTGACAGAAAATGAGCTTGAGATTTGAGTTTCTATGAGATTACAACTTTTCTTGCAACTTTGACAAGTTTTGCAACTTTTGCAATTTTGCACTTTAGAGACCTCCAATCTTCAATTTTCCTTCAACCTAAGATCTGCAACACAAACACAAGAGGGGGAAAATTGTTTGTTTTTGGTGAATGGTGGTTTTCCTTGGTTAAACCCTGTTTTGGTAATTAAACCTTGAAATGAAACAATGAAATATGGAAGGAATGATGAATGAACAATGCAATGTTGCAACTCACCAAATCCTTGATTAAACCTTTGAAGGACTAAAAGCTTGATGTTGATCTTGGATGAAATGACTTGAATCTCACTTTGAATCTTTGGCTTGAATGCTTGAAACCTACATCACAATGTTAGCTCCAAAAACATGCATGATTGAACATAACTTTGACATGATTCTTGAGATCTTGAATGTTGCAACAAATGCTTGATAAATCTTCTCTTGAATGCTCTTGACAATAATATTTTCTCTTGTGAAATTTCTCTTTACTTAGCTTCTAGTTGATTTGATAAAATAACCTTGTATCTATAGACATTTATCCTTAATTTCTCAAAAATTAAACATTACAAGTAGACCTTTGAAATTTAAATTTGGGATGATAAAAATATTGTCAGAACATGTTTTAAAAATGGGTTCCAAGGCCTAGGGAGGACCCATTCGCCCATGGGCGAATGGGTCTCAAGCCCCAATTCATAGAGCACACATTTCTCAATGTGAAGTGTTATGTATTGGCATGAATTATTGTCGGGTTTCCCCTTCAAAAAATATAATTTAATGGTCTTGTAGTTGAATTAAATGGATTATTAAGGCATAATTAAACTCAATTTAATTAAGAGGGCCTAAACAAGTGTGAAAATCTAAAGGGGTACATTTTACAACACTAAATTTTAAAGAATTATTAAGTCCAATTTTAATTAAGAGGGCCCAAACAAGTGAGAAAATGTAAAGGGATACATTTTGCTACACTACAAAGACTAGTTCTCTACACACTTGTTGTACCATCACACAACTATGTAGACTATATGATTCATTCTATGTATCTAAGTTTCAAAAGTATCTTCCTAAACTAAATCATGTGATTAACTAGTTTTTCTTGCAAATGTATGTAATATCAAACTTTAGGTAGAAACAACCCAAACGTTGGATTGACATATAGTTTGGCTTCGAAACTATATAACATTACTCAAGTTAGGGTGCTATGGGATTACTATAGGACTAATTTGGAAACATGTGAAGAAATATAAGAAATGCAATTGTTATACTCATTATTATTTTTAAATTCTATCTTTAAGGAGGAACTCCATAAGATGGGGACAAATGCAATGCCTTGATGTTTCCCATTTTTTGTCTAAACTAGTATGAGGATATAAATATTAAAGCCTTGTGAATTATGATCCTAAATGACATAAACTAAATTGACTTTTAGTTTTAATTCCAATGAATTATGATAAACTCTTATACTAACTATATCACCTTTTATAACAATATCTTATAAGTAGTTCAAAGTAGGCATGATTTTGATTAAGGATTTGATTCTAAAATTACTTACTATTGTAGTGTAGGAAAAAAATCCCTTTTCACACTTAATTTTGGAATAATTAATGATAAAATGGACTTAGTTGTGCCTTGTTTTAGGGTGTTGTAAAGTGTACCATTACACTTTCACACTAATCTAGGGCTTTATTAATTAATTGAGGTTAATTTTCCTTAATTGGGCCCTTTAATTCAAATCCAAGCCTAATTAAATACAATTTTTGAGGGATAAAATCTGGCATTCATAAATGCCATTTCACAACACTTAACTTTGGAAGATGTGTTTCCTAGGTAAGTGACCTAGGACCCATTCGCCATAGGGTGAATGGGTCCTCACATAGTCCTAGGACCTTATTTTTACATGATATTTCACCTTGTATGATGTGTGTTCTAGGTAAGTGGCCTAGGACCCATTCGTCCTATGGCGAATGGGTTCTCACTTAGACCTAGGACCCCTCTTTTGAATATATTTTTGGTGGTATTTTAATGATTTCAAATCTATAATTCAATGTTAGCTTGTGATATTTGAATTTCGGGAATTAATCTTAAGATATGTATAAATACAAGGCTATTTCATTATGTTTCACCTAGAAAGTTGAAGTTATCATAAGATCATTCAAGTGAGCATTATTGAGAGCATTCAAGAGCATTTTCAAGTCATTCAAGGGCGGATTATTGAAGATTATTGTAGCAATCAAGATTTCATTGTCATGTCAAAGATGTGTTGCATCATCCATGTTGTTTGAGCTAATATGGTGATGTAGTGTTCAAGATCTAATCAAGCATATCAAAGGCATTGTTTCACATCAAGTTTCATGATCAAGTTGTACATCCATAAAGGCTACTTCATGCTAGTTTGCAGATTTGTTAAATCCAAGGTTTCAAGTAAGGTTTCATTGTTTCATGTTTCATGTTTCATTATTTCATCCTTCATGTTTTATTGTTTCATCCTTAATGTTTCATTGTTTCATCATAAGGTTTAATTACCAAAATGGGGTTTGACCAAGGAAAACTTGTATTCCCTAACAAACAACATTTTTCTCTCTTTGATGTGTGATTGTAGGTTTTAAGTTGAAGATCATTTGAAGAGCAAGATTGAAGAAAGTTGCAAAGTTATCAAAGTTGCAAGAAAAGTTGTCAAATCATGAAAACTAATCTACAGGTTTTATTTCTGGCTTTTCGACAGTGAACAACTAGAATCTGGGAGTGCTGACTAAGCAGAACATAACCCAAAAATTGATTTTCAGGAGCCCTATCCATGGCCCATTTTCCATAGGGCGAATGAGTCCTCAGTGAGGTCTAAAAAATTCTTTGGTGATAGGTACATAGCATTTTACCCTTTCCATATCTGCATTTTAATAGTTAATTTTGTTAGTTTTAAAATGTGTCCTCTATAACACATATTTTGAATGAACTAGGAAAATAGGTGCATAGTTATCAATCCATTTTTGATAGACACATCGCCCATTTTTATATGTTTCAAGTATAAATTTGAATGATTATTTTTATACTAACCCATATGCAAGATCAAAAACATTCATGATAATAGTACTAAAAGCATGACTAGAAAGAATTACAATTCAATTTAAGATCCCAAACCAGTGAATTTAGATTAAATTTTAAGATAGTGTTTAGATTATTTGCAAATTTTAAATTTGATTAGAGTTGTATCATCCCTTAGAGGGATTAACAACTTCTTTTTAATTATTTCATTAGGATTTTATAAATCTAGTTGTATATTGGTGAAGGAAATCCTTATCACTAGTGCCTTAAGATTTTAATGTAATTCCACTAGGTTCATGTGTGTGTAGTTTGTAATGTCACATGGTCAAAGAATTGACTTAATTGTTTCCTAATTTAGAACTAAGATAAGATATTAATAATTAATGTATAAATTAAAATTTTAGGGAACCCATCAAAGCCTCATTGTTAAAGGATAATCATATTCCATGTTTAGGTTTGAAGATCTTCTTCATGAGCTTATTACTAAAAATAAATTAGACCCTTTGAATATTTATCCCCTTCAAAAAAAATTGGTTGAGATTCTAATACTACTCAAGTATCAATTAATATTCTTTCTTTTTTCTTTTTTAGCCTCATGTTGCAAGATGTGATGCACCTATGATGATATTTTATCTTTTACAAGTTATTTTTTGGTGTTTTCTATGATTGTATAGTGTAAAATTGGCAAAGAGAATGGTGGTCACTGACCTTGTTTTGATCTAATGGCTTGCGTATTTGTAGTCATTATCAAAACACATGAGTATCCCTAAAGTGAATCAACCCTCTAATATTCACTTGATCCTATAGTTCACACAAATCCTAAGTAGCTCCATGAAATTTCTCAAGGCCCTTATGCACCATTGGATGACCCCCACTTCTTTTTTCTCGTGTAAATGTTAGGCTCAATGATTACATAAAATCACCACATTGCATACTTTTTCAACCCAAAAGGATTTCTTGGAATTTTTCCTCCAAGTGATGCACCAATCATTTGCTAAAAATATGATCTAATGATGTGTGTACTCATATGAGGCTCCATAGAGAATATCAAAATAACATTGTTCTATTGGTTGATAGTATTACATATCATCTACGATGAGCCCTCTACCCTATGCTTTATTGAGTTATAATGCCTAATGGATGATGACATTAAAAAAAAACATTACAACCTCTTGTACTCTATATGTGTTGTCAAAGCTTCCAAGCTCTTATAGATGAACATTGGCTAGTTCAGAGCCATGAACTTTTGTGGTGGGGCCCTTTCCATATAGGGTTGCAGGAAAAGTACTATTGGTTGATCATTGAATTTTATATGGCCTACATAGATTTATTATTGTGTGTATGAATAATGTGAATAAGCAATTAGAACCTATACAACACACCAATGAAACATTATATCAAGGAATTCAAATAACAAATCAAATTAAAATAAACAAATCCCTCAATGGCATCTAATTGTCCTCTATCTCCAAGGATTCTTTAAGTCATTTTTCTCTCAGATTGTTTGTGCACATGACTTTCCAAATGACAACCTGAAGAATGAGATGTTGGAGATGCAATAAATGTTTCCTACATGATTGATTTGATAAACTACATGATTGATATTCAAAGATGATAATTTTGTTATGATGCTGCTAAATGAAAATGATATGATGAAAATACTATAATTAAGATGTTGCTAATGAAAAATCCATGCTTAAACTACTTGATTCTAAAATGATAATGCTAAAATGCTTACTAAAATGACAATGTTAATAAAAATGTTGCAAAATGTAATTGCTTCAAATGCTCAAACTCAAGAATTAGAATTGGGATCCTTTTTGCTATAGAATGAGAGCTTATTTATAGATTTTCCAAGGCATGAGCTTAGGTGGCAGAAACCAACAGTCTAGATTCGATCTGGAGAGATGGACAGTTGAAGATGAAGAGGTTTGAGAGAAAAGGGGAGTGTGTTCCCTTCATAAGAACAAACCCACCAAGTGAGGAGGCAACAAAATGAAGAGCTAAAACCCAAAAGATGGGACTTAGATAATGGTGCCTGAAATATTAGAAATGACTCTTTGACATTTAATATGATGAGCTGGAAGGTGGGAGCAGTTAGTAGACATAAAATAAACTTAAAACTCCTAATGAGAGTGGAGGTTAATTTAAAATAAAATGGCAACTACTAAATTTGTATTTGGTTTTAATTACAGGATGGGAAATGATTTAGGAGGAAAGAATTAGAGAAAATGAACTATATAAGGGGGGGCAAATATTCTTCAATTTATTTATAAGTGAGAAGAATTGAAGATTGGCTTAATTAAACTATATTTAATTTCAATTCTCCAAACCAAATTTGAAGCAAAGCAATTATTGCCCATCATCAAAATAAAACTTTCATAATTATATAATTTAGTTTTGAAGGAAAATTGATTTTTTTAAAAATGTGACTAAAAAGATCTTGTATTGATATAACTAATTTGAGGACTCTCACATGCTTAAGGGGTAATATTTATTTGTGTCAAATCAAGATTACATCAACTATTCCTCTCACCTCCCATAAATTTCCCTTGGATTTACAATTAAATTAATTTTCTCCTCACTTTCAATCATGAACACTTAATCATAACCATCTACCACTATAGATGTTTAATAACTAGTATAAGTTTCAAACAAACACTAAAACCACCCATGCATTCTTGAGCTCAACACTAATCTCATTAAATAGGACTATAATGTTACTAGTGATAAGCTTATAATGACTTATTAAAAGAAGTGACTATGCCATCAATCCTTACTTTCTTAGCTATAGACAAATTGATTGGGATTAAGTAAATAAACAAAAGAAATGGGTCTATTTTTCTAGTAACTTAGAAGGGATATGCTACATGTCGTAAATCTAAAAGGTGGTTCTCAAGAGTCTTCCTTGTATTCTAGTTCTTCTTAAGTAAAGCTTGTCCATCCACATAGCCTGAGAATTCCATATCACTACTCCCAGTTTGCAACCACATTCTCTATTGGATGCCTCCACTTCTTTTCGTCTCCATACCAAATTTTTCTCTCGAGGATTTTGTTTTAGCTCTTGCATCTTTTTCTCTCTAATCTATTGACAACAACTCCTCTGGTTTTTTCATTCCTCTCCTTCCTCATACTGTATCCTATATAAAAAATACAGACACCAGTCCTCCTTACATTGGAGGACATCTACACTACCTTCTACCCATCCTTAGATTTTATGGAGGATAGAAATCTCTTGGTTGTAAAGTTTAGTCAATGTCATATGGTGCTTTCACCTCTCCACAAACCAAAACTTAGGCTATGAGAGCCACATAGTATATTACAACTATAATTTGAGGTTCCAAGTGAAGGTATGCCCAGTTATATAGCAAAGAGACTCACAATGGAGAACACACTCGCAACAAGGATGAAAACACAAGGAGATGGTACAAGAACAATGATTTTCAATAATTTGAACGAAAAAGATTACAAATTATGGGTAAAATACATAAATATTCAAACTTGACTATATATTTAGATTCAACTCCCATTTTAAGGCCAATGAGAAAACCTTGACTATTTACACAAAACTGTTATTTATTAAATTTTAGAATGAGATTTTAGTGGCCAAAACCAACCAATTTTCATTAATGTAGTATGCTCCAACATTCAAAATTTTAAACTTTATCGAATGCATTAAAGACATGAATTCTATTGTAAATCTAAAAAATGTAGTAGTTAATAATGATGATCATCCAATAACATGCAACAGTTAACTATTGGTCTTGTTTGATTGCCATCTATCACCACATGTGCAACTACCATATGGACATTGCATTGACTATCAACATTTGTGCTTAATCTTCTTGTTATTATGCACACACAATGTGGGTTTATCAATCATGGAGCACTCATAGGCACAATACATGTCATTGCATGATCTTCCTTCTTCCACACACTTGCTAAAGTTTACTCACAAAATTTGATGACTCGTAGGATTTCACTTTCCAACCATATGCTCTTACATCAATAGGAAAATGAATATCACTATATCAAGTGCTAATCTTACGAATGTAACCCAATTGATATTTTGTACTACAATGTACTTTGAAGTGTTAGCTTGATAATGGATGACACTTGATAGAAGAAGGTTCACTTTTCATTGATTTATGATGTGTCGAATGATGCATATAAAAATTAGGAGAAGAATGTTTTCAATGCTTTGTCAAAACATTACTTTATAATGATACTCTCCATAATGTGCAAATGTCTTAGGATGAAATTTTTAAATACACACCCTAGATATATGAAATTAAAATTTTGGTACTTCTATAAGTGAGCAATGGTTAGATCCAAGGATTGTCAAATTTGTAATGTGAAATTTTGGATTTTAAAATAAAATGACAAATTGCAAGCCTATGATTTTATTGAAGTTGAATAAACTATTTAGATTATAAACAACAAGATTCTAAACAAGAAAATAAGACCTATCACTTTAGTAAACTAAATTTTACATTAATAAATACATCAAAATAATCTAATCATATACTAAAATAATACATTCAAACCACTAATCCACAATAATATAAAACTAAAATAAATATCAATCTACCCTTATATACACTAAACATAAAAAGAAATACAGATGAAAACAAGAAGATACCACAAATATAATGTTGAATGAACATCACATCCTTACAGATACGAAACCATAGTTTATTGTTAAGGGTTAACAACATCCCTTTTTGACACCAAAAAATGTGATTGTATATTGAAATGTCTCATCTGAATGACGAGTAGGTAGAGTACTGATCTAAATTGTGTTAAGATTTTTTTCCATTTAAACCTTTGGGTTTATTTCTTTGCATACACGTCTACCAGGGTAGTTGGGTTTACTTTTGTCAAACAATTCTTAGAGGCATTCTATCAAACAATTCACATGCCTTGCCTATGCTTCCACATTTTGCATACATGTCTACTAGGGCAGTTGCAGTTGTAACATCTAATAAAATTCTGCTTTCCTTTATTTTGGGATGGATGCCCACACCTCGTTCCATAGATCTGATTTTGGCACAGGCAGGGAAGATGTTCCCAATTATAATCATGTATGTATTGTTTCCCATCAAAATAGTGGACATAGTACAAGGCTTAAAATAAAATAATATAGACTACAAATATTTCATATGATGAGATGTTGAATCTAGAATCCATCTTCCTAATTAACTAGAAAAAGCACAAATAACTTTACCTGTAGTAGCATGACATTTGTCCTTTTTAGACACTTTTGAAGAAGAAGAATTTGACTCAAACATTCTAGAAGGAAAATCAATATGATTATTTTTAAGATGTTTCAACTCATCAATATCCTTCTTATAACAATAATGTTCATCATGTCCAAGCTTCTTGCAATATGAACAAGTAGGATTCTCATTCTTAGATGATTTAGCTATGGAAGAAAAAATATTATTTGGTTGATCTAAATGTGGATTGTTCTTTAATTTCTTCTATTTCTTATCATTATGTTTTGATTCTTTCACCTAACTACCCAACAATACCTGAGATTAGATGACTTTATGAGACCCATCGATAGACACTTTTGTTGCTCATGTATTAACATATCAAAAATGGATGCAAATGAAGGTGTAGTAAATGCAAGCCCCATGATCAACCTATGAGTATGAAAGATAGAAATAAAAAAAACATAATTAGGAAAAAATTTGTTCAATGTATTGTAGACCAACTAAATGTCCTTCTTATCAATTCCACATGCTTTACATTACTCTCTTATATCATTAACCTTAGCGATATAGTCTTGGATGTTGTCAAAGTTCTTATGATTAAGGCATGTCGATTCATTATCAACTTGATAGCCTTTTACTTCATTTGTAGTACCATACAAAGTTTTTAAATTGTCCCAAGCCTCATGAGAATTCTTACATGATTTAATTTGAAACAAAAAATATTGAGAAACTAAGCTATGGAGACATCCAAGAGATTTAGTGCATTCAATCATCCATTTTATCTTTTTATCAGCATTTATAGGTTCAAGTACCCCTTTTTAACATATATAGAGAGTGGCCTTGATTTATTAGTATACTCCATGCATGTTGATTCCAAGTTGAAATGTATGATGTTATCAAAGGAACCTTAGAATGATCCATGGAAAAAGAAGAGCACAAGCAAACAAATCAAAAAAATGCACCAAGAGACCCCCCAAGTCACTCAATCAAGAATCCCCTCAATACTATAATGTGGCACTTTATATGTAGTGTGTTTACAATGCCAAAATTGTGTTCCAAATTTTACAATGCCAAGATGGATCAAAGCTAGAAAACTACAAAAATAATTTAGAATGAGATCCTCAAACTAAAAGTAAACTTTCCTAATATGATTTTCATTGAAAATGAAGCCTTCCCAAGAGGAAAAATCTTCTCCAAGTGTTAGTATGTCCAAGTAATAAACAAAAATGAAAATTTTCACAAATTTGAATAAAAGATTCCTGGGGTTGAATCTAACAAAAGTGCATGGATAGAAATGTAAAGCTCCTCAATACTTTTCCAATGCTGCGAAAATCATGAAAATTGGAAAATTTAGAAAAAATCTATGAGCTCAGAGGTTCAAAAAGGAAAATTTGACTTCAATTAGTAATAAATTTCACCTCAATAAAATATGAAAGAATAGCTTGCACAATTGTGAAGTGCTTGAAACTAAATTTTTGTCAATATCTCATATACAAAATTTTGACACCCTGACAAGAAGTTATGGTGTTTTAAAAAAAATTGCCCTATTAGGGCCTAGGGGACAAAAGTCCAAGTACCTAGGTGCTTAAGTGGCTAAACTACTAGTTCTCAATATGATTGCACTACTACAAATTTTAAAATAAAAAATTCACTAGTATAGAAATAGTAATATATGATTAAAAAAACTACTAAAAACTACTTATAAATGACTAAACATGGTCATGTGACCATTAGTAGTTTATTGCCAGTCATTTATAACATGACCAAATTGATGACTAAACCATTTTTAGTCATTTATTAGTTGTTTTGATTGATCGATTTGGTAGTATATTTAGTCGTTAATTTAGTCATTGATTGTTTTAAACTGGTCACTTATTTAGTCATTTTTTATTACTGATATATTTAGTTGTTAATTTAGTCATTGATTGTCTTTAACTGGTCACTTATTTAGTCATTTTTATTCATTGATTTCTATCAATTGGTAGTATATTTAGTCATTTGTATTAATTGATTTCCGTCCATTAGTAGTATATTTAGTCATTTTAATCATTATTTTCCTCACAATTGTTACCTATATATTTAGTCATATTTATTCATTGTATACTCTTAGTCAAATTGGTAGTATATTTATCAATTTAATTATTTAAATTACTACTACAATTAGTAGTATATTTTAGTCATTTTAATTGACTAATATTTGAAGATTTAAATATAAAACACAAAAATACACATAATCATCAATTGCACACAATAAGACAACCATTAAGAAGGAAAAATTGTTGAACTTTATTAAAAGAAAGGTGTTCTTACAACTTGCACAAGTCTGAAATATCTATTTTGCTTGAAAAATTCTTAGAAATAGAGTATTATAATAAGCCATTTTAAATAAGATCAAAATCAAGTAATGTACATAAATGGACAAGAAAATTTCATGTAAAAATTGCAATGATGGAAACACATGCTTGGAGCCCTTCAAAGCAAGCACACGCCCCTTTCACCTCTTAAAACTTCTACAACGTGGGCAATCTTCCTGGAGCAAGTTGTAATGTGTAGAATCCAAGGAAAGTGTTGATCGTGTTCCATGTATGAAGCTCTCTCCTTCAAGAAAACCAACAATAACCCTAGAATCTTTCCTCCTTTATATGCAACATGCCATCTAATATGAGCAACAAGTTGCTGCCTTTTCCACCATAAATGTAGTTGTGCCTCAATAAAAACAAAAAAATTAATATTAGTCTCAATTCATAAAGAATAAGCGTATTGTGTATACGTAAGCTCTGGCAAAAAGTCCAAAGCCGACAAGACAAAGATAAACCACTAAAATTGTAGCCTTCGTAAGAAATGCCTAAATAACAAAGTCTTTACTAGGCCCGAATATGCTTGTCCTTGATTTAGAAACCTTGTTCAAAGTTTAGAAAGCGCATATGCTCGATATTATAGAGCTTAAGTTATTACAGTGCCCAACAAGAATCAACTTGAATCCCATTTAAAGGGGTGTTGGGCCTAATGGTCGATTCAAGGAGTCCACAATGAACGAGAGATTGATATAAAACTCTTTCTCCCTATGCTTTGTGGAATCCAGAGGGGGTGATCCCGACATTGTATTTATAGATACTTCAGTGTGCCAGCATCCAAAACATTGTAACACATAATTCTACTCTTTACCACACAGACACCCTAAAAGATTTGAGACTATGGTAATAATGTCTAATTTGAACATGAGAAATACAGGCTATTATTTAAGCTCAACACACATTCATACTGAGATAGAAAAGTAAAGTTGATTTTAATTTGTAGCTACCACAAACAATCTCAGGAGACTGCAACATTAAAAGACCAGTGCCATATTCTAGGGTGGAGTCACCTAAACCATGTAATTTAAAACTCATCACAACATTCACTCTGTCATAACTATGCCTACCAAATGATTCCTTACACCATTGATACTAGGAACTCAACCAATCATACTTAGTAATCCTAGCACATAGTTGCATAAACCTCTATTTATGTTAATATAGTTTAACTCACTCTTTAAATGAGAGTAATAACACTAAACAAACATTCAAGGAAAGACAAGAAGAAAAATACTAGCAATCTTTGATTACTCATATTCAAAGTCTATGCAATGTGCATTGTGGAGAAAACTAGCTCAAAATATTTTTTCATTTACATACAAATATGAAAATGTTATGATTAAATTCTCCATTACATGACTCAAACTATTCCAAAATTTGAAACCAACACTTATTCATTTCATACTTGTTACAAAATGTATTTCCCCCATGAGACCAAACTATGAGAAACTACCTGCAAAATGAAGCAAAAAATTACATTTAAGGGAAAACAAAGAAACCCCAAATGAAAATCCCTATTGACAACTGGCATCATTTGGGTCCTTTGATCAATAACCGCCTCTCCATCATAGAACACCTTTTGTACTTTATTTCTCCTGCCTCCTCATTTTGTTTTTTCCTATAGTTGAAAATTTTGTTTTAGTGTCTTTCATTTCCATCTGGGTTATAGGTGAAATCTCTTTCTTGTCACACTTTAACGAGATATTTCTTACCATCAAAGTTCCTCAAAATATTGCTATTGTATCAATATCAATCCACTAGGTTCACCACTTTCATCAATCAATCAACAAGATATCGCATATTCTACCAGGAGGAAAGGAGGAAGAGCATAGATAGCTATGAAGCGAGCAAGAGGATGTGGTATCACTCCATCGCTGAAACAATGAGGAGAAAAACTTCTAAAACCATGATGGGCAATATGAAACAGAGAATATTACATGTGATCATCTTGCCAAAGATCTTCCTTTGGTTTTCGTTTTTCTACTCTTCACATTCTACTGTTTCTCTATGAACTTTGGAGTCATCGAGCAAGCTTTTACAATAGTCAACATGCAACTCTATCTTCTTCTCATCAAATCCATGTGTATGTGAGCTTTCCATAGCTGATAGTTGGTTGAACACACATAGCACATTAATTAATTTTGATACTACTCAATGAACCCCATCAATAGAACGTTCTTGCCTTTGAAGTGTTGAAGTTGAAAACTTCTACATGCAACCCCAACATCAAAGTGTAACTTGTAATTTGGGGGCGCCAAATGCATTGCACTTAATAATGTTCTTTTACAATCTTGTCACTATTCTACTTCATAATGTGTTTGAGCTAAATATAATAAAATTTGGGTTTCAATGCCAAAATAGAATTTCCTCAAACAATTTTGATACATTTTCACTACAAGCACAAAATATCCTTGTGTAAAGTGAACATGTGCTAGATTTACCCATACATCAGGCATCTAAACAAAGATGTTTCCTGCAACAACTTCTTGTACTTATGTAAGAATTTCCTTTGCAATATCAAATTAACCCCTTTTAGCTAGCACAATGGCTACCCCATTTGTAGCATAAACATTTCCTGATCTCTGTGTCAACACTTTACAAGACAGTTTTCTAGCCTTCTCAAGATGTGTTGTCTCGTTTTTTGGATCCCTCCTCCACTAGAATTTGCAAGCAAAATATTAGCAACCTTCTCTCTTGAGACTGGTGGGAATTCTATGGAGAAAGTAGCATTTCAAAATTCATGCATCACCCTCTCAAAGGCAACTTCTCCATGCATCTTCAAGCTAGCATCTGTAGGTTAACATCCTTAGTCAGACCATGCCACTTACCAACACCACTCTCTGACCTTTCTACCATTGACAGAGTAGTGAACACATTTGATGGATAAACACTAGGCACTCCACTCTCCAAATTTTTTGGCATTTGAATTCAAATACATAAGGAACTTATATTTCTTAGTATGCATTAGAGCACAAGCAATTGTAGAGGGATAATGGAAAAGTGAGCCATCATTGTTATGATGTCTTAAAACTTTGTTCCTGAATTTCTTACATTGATCACATTATGCTTGGAGTAGCTCCAACATTGTCAACATGTGACCTCTTTATGTTGTTGATAAGACTACTCTTACAAACATTAGGTAACCCCATGACACCATCAGTAATAGATTTTTCTTCAGCTCATAACTCTTAGAGTAATATTTCAATAACTTGATAAGTATGTCAACCCCAAGATAGTCAATAGTTTGAAGTTGTGATGAATGCTTGAGGGCATTTGATGCTTATTTCCATTCTAAATTTTACTTCTTCTCCATGTCCATGCATCGGGATCCATGAGGATCTCTATCATTTAGGACCTCCACAATAACATATGATGCTTCTATCACTTTAACCAACTCTTTATAAAATGTTCTCTCTAAGTTATCATGAAATTTTCCTGACCCTGAGTCTCTTGAGACCATTTTTTCTTTGCAAATTCATTTTGTCTATCTAATAAAGAATTAGCAAGTTCCTTGAGATCCCTATCTTTGATGCCTTCTTTCATCTAGTAGACCTTGATTTTCCTTCTTTAGGTCTAGGGTATGCAACTTGTATGCAAACCCCTCTTCCATTGTGACTTGTCTTGTCATTTATGAGGTGTCCATGGTTTATGAAAAGTTTCCCTCCTCATGCTTGTTTCCCTTGACTATTATGATCATTTCATTCATGCTTTGTTCTTAGGTCTCCACTTGCTACCCATATGCTCACTTTTGTATCACTAGGGTCAAGTACAATATGGTCATTTCTAAAATTCTAAGTAGTCACCTATAGCCAGTGTTGTGGGTACCCATAGCAACAATTTGTTTTTGACAACTTAGTTTGTGCCTCTGTAGTTTTTTTTATGCCTCCAAAACTAATTATTAGACCTGCATAATGTGTTTAAACCTCTATAGAGGTTGTGTGAGTTTCTTACAGCAATACAACCTCTCCTTTTCCACCTATTTGTTCATTTTGACGTGAGTTTTTAGGCGCCTACAAGTGGGTGGGTGCCATCACTTTGCAATTTTGAGAGATGCATAAGTGGCTCATGTTCGGGGACATATGTCCCCTATGGGCATGGTAAGATCTCATAAATCTCCTGAAAGAGCAGACTGAGTGCCAGATTCATTGGGCGAAAGACACTATCTTCAAATTCAACCCTTCTTTAAACTTCACTTGATGGCCCCATGCCACCAAAATTATAGAACCAACCCTTACCTTTGTCAAAAAATTTGTTCTCAGCTATCTATATTAGGCCAAGTTTGGAAACAAAGCTTTTATACATCTGAGAACCAACAATAACATTGGCATGCTTCACTATAATAGTGTACTCTCCAATGCCACCAGTAACTCTGTCAATTTGAAATTGGAATTCAAGCACTAACTGAAATCCATAATCAATGTGACATTTTATCCTATCCATCTCATGTTCATGTTGCATTAAATGTTCATCCATCTGGACTGAAAAATTGAAAACAATCATAGTCCACTTGAGCATTGACATCAAATTCAGTTTGCACATCAAAATGAAAACTTTCATAAACACTTTGTTGTGCATTATGCAAACAACCCCCAGGTGCATCAAAAGGAAAAAGTGCATATTCCAGAGCCTTCTTGAATTGGACACCATGACATGAGCACATATCTAGGAATTTTGATTCAGCTACATTAGAACACTCCTTGGTGTCATGGAAATGGAGATCATATGCATCATCAACATCCCAAAATTGGGTAAATGCACTCATCTTAGGTTTAGTAACATATTTTGATTCATTTTTCAAATCATCATTCAGCTCAATGCAAAATGCTTCAAAAGAAGGCTCAAACAATTTAGAACTAATAGGGTTAGTAGAAAGACACTCATGTGCACTAGTAACTTCATGTGCATTGTCAATTGATAGGTATACTGACCCAAATGTGAAAGATTCATTATAATCTTAATGTTGTTCATTAGTAATTGAACAAGCATCTTCATTCTCTTCCACACTAATGTGCTCCTTATTGAATGAAAAAATGTCCATATTCATACTGTGAAGATAAGAAACATCAATAAAGAAAAAAACAATATTCAGTTTCACATTCACAAACATGAGATCCACCGTTACTTCCATCTTTTGGCTGCCCTACACATAGATCAAAAAGTTCTGCAATATCAACCCATTCTAAAAATTTATTGTCAGATAAATCAACAAGCTTTTTAGTATTATCAATTGGTAATAATGTTGATTCAAGATCCATGTGCTTGTCATAATGTACAACTTGATCATTCAATAATGGACCCCTTCATCAATGTGGACATCATCATCCTCCTCTTCATATATAACTGACATCTCCATTTTTGTTTCATATAAAAAATCATGAGCAACAAGGACATAATCATGTTCATTAACATCTTTATCATCTCTAGCACTGTGCTAAGGATCAAGATACTAAACACACACATTCTTATCTTCAAAATATTCATCACTCACAAAGTTAGCATGCTTTACTGATGGTAAACCCAAATTACATTCCAGGTATTTATCAAATGGGATTTGTTCATTCACTTTTGAACAAGTGACTCCATGAACATTCATGTCATTGCATCCTTCATGTGAAGAAAATACCTCTAGGTCATTCCCATAGGAAAATTTATAATCCTAAGAGAAGCAATTAGTTTCACTGCCACTATAATCCTCATCACAAGAAAATCCATCACTGCATAAACTATGCTCAGATTTTTTAGAGTGAATGCTTAAACTTTCATCTTCAATATCTTGACCACTGATTTGTAATGAGAAATCAGCAGCACTTGCAAGTGTATCATTATCTTTATCAGTGATATATGGATCTGCATATATGCGACTTATGGGTTGATTACAATCACTATCTTCATCCATACAAAAAGATGGATGTTCATTTTCTGATATGCCCTTTTCATTTTTGTGCATTGTGCTCTGATTTTTATTACATTCAACAATATGATAGCTACTACCATCATTTTGAGACACCATATGTTGTGCATAATCACATTGGGGTCCTTCCAATATCTTTATCCAATCAAGTACTTGATCAAAATTGTGAGGCTTCAACTCTTTTGGCAAGGTACTTAGCCCTGACTCAAAGATTTCACAAAAAAAATCAATGCACGATGAATCATCAAGTCTGAAATTATTGGGGACCTCCAACAAAGCACCCAAAAATATTAAGAACAAATCATAGGGTGATTATCCCTTACGCCTCTTCATGTTAGACAATTCTTGAACAAAAGACATCTTATCAACATTGCTCAAATTTTGTTGATGTTCAACTTGGAGCTCACTATGATTTGTGTGTTATAATGATGGAAGAACCGGAACAACAGAAGCATTATCATCTTGACAAGAATTTCTATTTTCTAGTCCATGAATTCCATTTGCATAAGGTGTGCTAGGATAACGAACACTTGCAGCCATATATCCCTTCATCATTGAATATTTCAAGTTGTTTTCAATATCCATTACAATTTGATATGCATGATGTAATGTTGCAGGCTCTTTATCTCTTAAGAGATAGCTCATTTCTTCATCAAATGCACCAAGGTACACAATCAAACACACTACATCATTTGGTCTCATGCTTTCAAGAATATCCATTAATGCCTTTGCAAATCCAAGATTAAAAGCTGGGACTAATTCATCTTCTTCTTTTTGTATGTCCATGAATTTTTTCCTCACTGAACTTGGATTAATTCTTTCACCAAATTGTTCAATGAATGCTACAATGAACTCACTCCATGAAGAGATAGAACATACTGGAAAATATGAAAACTAATCTCTGGCATCTTCCTTCAGAGATTGAATAAAGGACTTCATGACAACGTCTTTATGACTTATCTCATAATCTCCCATTAAATCAGAAAACCCTTGCAGATGTTGAGATGCTGATTCTGAGCTTTTCCCTTTGAAACTTGGCAAATGTTCCCTTATTTCATTAGGAACAGGGTTTGGGAAACCTTGAATACCATTATAATTTAATGGTATGTATCTTCCAATAGAGAAATTTATTTGATGGCATGACAGGGGCTACACACTTTTCATGCTTGCATTTGACACCCCACAGGGATGTACAAGTGAATGATACATTTTCTTACGCCCCTTTACAAACTTCAAACATAAAATCTACAATTGATCATTGCCCTATTTCTTGCTTTCATCATGACCTTACAATATTACAATGCATAACTGAAATACATCTACATCTAAGATCTCTCTAATGGGCATATTTCAAGAACAAGCATACTTCTTCAACAAAATACAAAGGCTACAAATCATAACTCAGAAGTATGTAGAATTATCATTATCATTCCCTTTCTTAGTGCTCAATTTCACTCAATAGGGAACCAAAAAAATTCCAGACTTTCAAATATGGTTTTCATAACAAGTTGAGCTTCTTGAAAACCAAAACATGAAAAATACCTGGATATGTTGCAGCTGCTGCAAATTCTTCTTTCTGACTGGAAATCTTTATAGATCTAAAAATTTCTTTACATCTTCACCAAGTTCTTTAGCAGAGTTGCCACGTCCTTTAAAAGGAAAAAATATTTAACAATTGAAACATATTCAATAAGAAGATTTTTTTCCAAGTTCTTTTCACTAGTAGAGCACCATAGATTGTAAAACTTTCAAGTATATTGCAACAATTTCTTTCTCCAAGTATGAATTCCTTCAATACTTCGAACCAAATCTTCGGATCAACAAACTTATAAACTCTTTTCCAAAAGGATAATTCTGGAGCTGTCCCTAATAGAGTCACCAATTTGTTGGTGCCCAAATCTGTAATCAACTTGAATCCTAACGGGGTGTCAGGCCTAATGGTGAAATTCAAGGAGAGATTTGGCCAATGAATGAGAGATTGGTATAAAACCTTTCTCCCCTGCACTTCAGGCTCTATGTAACCTAGGAGGGTGATCTCAAAATTTTATTTATAAATACTTGTATGCCAAAGCATCCAGAACACTACAAATAAATAATTCTCCTTTAATTGTTTAATAGACACAATACCCTAAATATTTGGCTGACCTTCATGGAAATGTCTAATGTAAACATGAGAAATACTATACATTAAGATCAACACACATTCATATCGAGATAGAAAAGTAAAGTTGTTTTTAATTTGTAGCTTCCACAAACAATCTTAGGAGACTAAAACATTAAAAGACTAGTGCCATATTCCAGGGTGGAGTCACCTAAACCATGTAATTTAAAAATCATCACAACATTCACTCTATCATAACTATGCCTACCAAATGATGCCTTACACCATTGATGCAAAAAACTCAACCAATCATACTTAGTAATCCTAGCACACAGTTTCATAAACCTCTATTTATGTTAATACGGTTTAACTCATTCTTTGAATGAGAGTAATAACACTAAACAAACATTCAATGAAAGACAAGAAGAAAAATACTAGCAATCTTTGATTACTCATATTCAAAATCTATGCAATGTGCATAGTGGAGAAAAACAACTCAAAATATTTTGTCATTTACATACAACTATGACAATTCCATGATTAAATTCTTCATTACACAAATCAGACTATTCGAAAACCTGAAACCAACACTTATTCATTTAAGACCTATTACAAAATGTATTTCCCCCATGAGATGAAACTATGAGCAACTCCCTGCAAAATGAAGCAAAAAATTACATTTAAGGGAAAAAAAGAAACCCCAAATGAAAATCCCTATTGACAACTGGCATCATTTGGGTCCTTTGATCAATAACTACCTCTCCATCGAAGAACGCCTTCTACACTTTATTTCTCCCGCCTCCTCATTTTGTTTTTCCCTACAGCTGAAAATTTTGTTTTTACCATGAAAAGCCTTCATTCTTTTCCATTGGGTTGTAGAAATCCCTTTTACTGATGCATTTACCTTGAATTTGTTTCTTACTGTCAAAAATACCCTAAAATATTGCTATTAGACATCAATCCATGGGCCCACCATCACTTTATATCAATCACTTACCTGTAGTTATCACACATCGCCAAAGTGATGAAAGGAAGAAGACACGATATAGCGATGTGCAATAAAAGCACACACCAATGCGCCATCACCACAGTAAAATGGGAAAAGAGAAGGAAAACAACGATGGGAAATAAAGAGGATGTGGTATCGCTCCAACACTGAAATAGTGAGGAGAAAATCTTCTAAAACCGCGATGAGCGATATGAAACAAAGAATATTACATGTGATCATCTTATTGAAGATCTTCCTCTATCTTTCGTTTTGTTGCTCTTCACGTTCTGCTGCTTCTCTATGAAATTTGGTGGCATCGAGAAAGTGTTTACAGTAGTCAATATGCAACTCTATCTTCTTCTCATCAAAGCCATGTGTATGTGGGCTTGCCACAACTGATAGTTGGCTGAACACACATAGCACATTCATTAATTCTGATACTGCTCGACAAACCCCATCAGCAGTACATTTTTTCCTTTGAAGTGTTGAAGTTGAAAACTTCTGCATTGCAACCCCAACATCAAAGTGTAACATGTAATTTGAGGGCGCCAAATGCACTGCACTTAATAATGTTCTTTTACAATCTTGCCACTATTCTACTTCATAATGTGTTCGAGCTAAATATAATAAAATTTGGGTGTTAGTGCCAAAATAGAATTTCCTCAAACGATTTTGATACATTTTCATTGCAACCACAAACTAGCCTTATGCAAAGTGAACATATGAGCTAGATTTACCCATACATCAAGCATTTAAACAAAGATGTTTCCTGCAACAACTTCTTGTACCTGTGTAAGAAATTCCTTTACAATATCAGATTGACCCCTTTCAGTTAGCACAATGGCTCCCCATTTGCAGCATAAACATTTCTTGGTCTTTGTGTCAACACTTTACAATACAGTTCCCTATCTTTCTCAAGATGTGTTGTCTCATTCTATGGATCCATTCCTCCACTAGAATTTGCAAGCAAAATATTAGAATCCTTCTCTCTTGAGACTGGTGGGAATTCTATGGAGTAAGTAGCACATCAAAATTCATGCATCACCTTCTCAAAGGCAGCTTCTTCATGTATCTTCAAGCTAGCATCTGTAGGTTTAACATCCCTAGTCAGACTAGGCCACTTACTAACACCACTCTCTGACCTCTCTACCATTGACAAAGTAGGGAACACATTTGATGGATAAACACTAGGCACTCCACTCTCCAAAGTTTCTAGAATTTGAATTCAAATACATAAGGCAGTTCAATTTCTTAGTGTGCATTAGAGCACAAGCAGTTATAGAGAGATAATTGAAAAGTGAGCCATCCTTGTTCTGATGTCTTAAAAAATTGTTCCTAAATTTCTTGCATTGATCACATTATGCCTAGAGTAGCTCCAACATTATCAACATGTGACCTCTTTATGCTGCTAATAAGACTACTCTTACAAACATTAGGTAACCCCACGACACCATTAATAATAGATTTTTTTCAGCTCATAACTCCTAGAATAATATTTCAATAACTTGATAAGTATGTCAACCCCAAGACAGTCAATAGTTTGAAGTTGTGATGAATGCTTGAGGGCCTTTGACGTTGATTTTCATTCTAAATTTGACTTCTGCTCCATGTCCATGCATTAGGATCCAAGAGGATCTCTAGCATCTAGGACCTCCACAATAACATATGATGCTTGTATCACTTTAACCAACTCTTTATAAAATGTTCTCTCTAAGTTATCATGAATTTTTCTCGACCCTAAGTCTCTTGAGACCATTTTTTCTTTACAAATTCATTTTGTTTTTCTGATACAGAATTAGCAAGTTCCTTGAGATCCCTATCTTTGATGCTTGTTTCCATATAGCAGACCTTGACCGTCCTCCTTTAGGTCTAGGGTATTCAGATTTTATGCAAACCCCTCTTCCATTGTGACTTCTCTTGCCATTTATGAGGTGTCCATGGTTTATGAAAAGTTTCCCTCATCATGCTTGCTACCCATGACTGTTATGATCCCTCCATTCATGCTTTGTTCTTAGGTCTCCAGTTGCTGCCCATGTACTCTCTTTTGTATCACTAGGGTCAAGTACAATATGGTCATTGCTGAAATTTTGAACATTCACCTACAACTAGCACTGTGGGTACTCGTAGCAATAGTCTACTGTTTACAAAAACTTAGTTTGTGCCTTTGCAATTGTTTTTATGCCTCCAAAACTAATTATTAGACCTGCAGAACATGTTTAAACCTCTGTAGAGGTTGTGTGAGTTTCTTACAACAACACAACCTCTCCTCTTCACTTGTTTGCTCATTTTGAAGTGAGTATTTAGGCACCTACAATTGGGTGGGTGCCATCACTTCACAATTTTGAGAGCTCCATCAGTTGACATTATAGAATGAAGGCTATCAACACTAACTAGAATAGAACAACATTATCAACCAAAATTTCCTGGGAACTAGTTCCCAAGAATGTGATCAGACTTAGACAATAAAAATGTCAACCCTAGTTCATGTGTTGTCTCAGTAAAGACCTGCACCATGAAAAAAACCATTTATACATAAATTCCAAATTAAGTTGATGAGAAAATATCTTTGATATCCAACTAGGAAGTCTTAACATCCAAAAATTACTAACCTGATAATGTTTCACCACACATCAAATGTGTCATTATTTCCATATATGCATCGCACAATTGTACTTGTGTCATGCACCTTAGCTAATGCATTGCTAGTGTCACTTGTGGTCAAGCCCCAATCAGTTGCATCTCTCTTCGACACATGTGTCGTTTCCCTTTGCATATGTGGTTCACTTTGTTGAATGCGTCGTTCCCATTTGCGGGTGCGGTACAAGAAGCAAATGCAACACACTTTATAGTTGTGTAGCATTGCATTCAATTGGCATCCTACACTGGCAATTGCGATGTGCTGTGACAATTGTGGCGAAGTGCTATCACCTGTGTCCTATGTAATGGCAGTTGCGATGAATGTAGTTCATCGCATCTTCCTGCTAAATTTTTAAACCCTAAAATCTACGCGAAAAACTAAAAAATCACAATGCAGGTATGGGGTACTTATTGGGTCCTCCACACCCTTTGGTCATTTGAAGGTGCAAACTCAATATCCATGATTCTCAGTGCGAGGAATGGGCAACATCTTAGCAGCAGGTCACTATCAAAGCTCCTCAATCTCCAAAGTAAAATGTACAAATGAGTAATTTTCCCACTCAAATTTCTATTTATAGGTAATCAAAATTAGGGTTTGCACTAGGGTTTGTATTGGTTGCACTCACTGGGAGGTTTGAAACCTAAATTTCACTACCCCGAAGGTCCTGAAACTTAAATCTTTTGTCACCAACACATTTCGGATGTCAAACGAGTCTATCGAATATTCTCAATTTTTTGAAATTTTGGAAAATTTCAAAAATTCCGAGGGGCATCCACCATATTTACACGGGCATGTTTGATTGATTTTGACACAATGCGATAAAACTACATTGTATCAAAGAGGGGAAAAATGCACACACTAAAAATTGTCCTAGGCCTATGAACTCTATTTTCTTTGTCAATTCCCCTTTCACTCTCAATAATTAAATAATTTTAATTATTTGATTATTGTCTAATTTCACAAGTCTTCTATTAATTAAATAATTTTAATTATTTAATTAATTCATTTATGTCTTTTTACTACTTCTTTTGATTAATTAAATAAATTATATTTATTTAATTATGTCACTAATGTCTTATTTATTTAATTATTATTGTCATTTTCTACTATAATTAAATAATATTTTAATTATTTAATTATTCTTTTATCCTTTTCTTCCACAATTTATTTATTTAATTGGCTATTAATTTGTCATTTTCCTCCCATTTTTGAATAAAATTATTATTTAATTTTAAAATTAAACCTGTCACATGTCCTCTAGAATTAAATAATGTTTTTATTATTTAATTATTCATTTTCCTCAATTTAAATAATTTTATAATTATTTAAAGACCTCTTTTCTCAGGTTCACCTCATTATTGTGTCAATCTTATATTTTCTTGTCTCATTCATTATTTGTGTCAATCTTATCTTTTTTGTTTCATTCATTTTCCACCCTTGATTGAATTATCTTATAATTCAATCTTGGCCATTCATCCTTATCATTACCCTAACTTTGCACTAAACCTATTTCCATACTACAACTTTCATTCTTAGCCATTGATTAACATATCTTATTGAAATTTGATCTCAACCATTCATTCCATTTTGACATTCCATAAAAGACAACTATCATTGTCATTTTCACCTTACCTAGACTACTTTGAGCTCAAGCACACTTAAGGAGACCAATAGAATCTTCAATATTTGGCTATCATTTTCATTTGTTTATTATTGCATACACAAATTTGAGGGTATCAAACATATTCCAGCAAGATGGAGAAGTGTCGTGGAGGTCAAGCAACCATGACATAGGTAATATTTACTTTATGTTTATATTTCTACATTGGATTGTGTTCTATTGTTGGTTTAGGGATTTATAGGTTTAGTTTTGATGTTCTATTACCTTAACCCGATTTTTACCCTAGATTACAAAATATACTTCAAAAATTAAGATGAAGAGTTTAACACTAAAATTTTCAATAGAATAAGAACTCTACAATGGTTTGTGAAATAAATGAATATACAAACTATGGCTCCAAGAAAATTCACCGCCAACAATTCACCTTGGAAAATTCACCTCCATGACAAATTCATCTCAAGGAAAATTCTGATTAATTTTCCATGGCAGTGAATTGCTAGTGGTGAATTTTCCTTGAGGTGAATTTGTCATGGTGGTGAATTTTCCCATTAGCAGTGAATTTGCCTGACCAAAAACTATTTTTTAGTATATATTAAGATTCAACATTATCCTTGACAATATTTATAATTATTGTACTGAATAACACTATATTATTTAGGTTTGATTTAATTAAAGAGTGCTCATAAATTAATAAATAATGATACCAAGGAGTTTAATTGAGTAGAGTTTAAAAGTTAATACACAAAAGTACAAAAAAATAAATTTAATAAAATTCTCAATACAATAAGAATTGAGTACATTTTTTTTTTAAATATTATGAAAATATAAATGTTAATATTGATACTCTAGCCTATATACTTCTTTGAGAATACAATCATTATATTTTACTATTTTTTAGATTTAAATGTTATTAATAAAATTTTAATATAATAAGGACTGAGGTGAATAAAAAATTATACCAATTGTTTACTATTGCATATTGGACTACTAAGTTCATAGGTTTAAACTATGTGTGTTAATGTGCATTCATATCAAATATGAACTCCCTATACTAAAAAAAAATTATATTACCCATAAAAAATGTATATTAAAATTTTAATAATAAAATTTGTACTCAAATTTACTAAAAACATGTTTATATATTTAACTATTAAAAATATTAAAAATTAAATTAAATAAACTACCATGAACCACTAATTAAAACTATTTTAATCATAAATAATAAATTGTCTAAACCCAAATTCTCAGTAGAAAGCCAAATTTTGATTGAAAATAATGCAGGGCTCCAAAAAAAAATTGACACAGAACAACGCAAAGCTCCAAAATGTTTGGGTCGGTCCAAAATTTTGATTCTATTTAACCGCAGGGGTTTGTTGGAAGCACCTTACAGAGAGATGATGGCGTCCAGGAGAGAATCAGACAATTCAAAGAGAATGAGAATCAGTTGGAATTCGACTATCAGTAAAGAGAAAGGAGTTTTTCAAAGAAATCCGAGTACAAGTGAGCAGCCTTATACCAACTGCCTCACACTTGGAATTGGGCCATGGACAGAGGATGGCTCAAGCAAGGGTAAAGTAATGGATGCAGAGAGGAAAGGTGATTCTGGACCAACTGGACTTTATACCAATTGGCTTACCCTTAAACCTGGCTCATGCATGGAGGATGGGGTAAGTAAGAATATATGTGGCATGGATGACGCCGAGGATGCAGAGAAGAAAGGTGAGAGTTCTTCAAGTTCTTCCAGTTCCACACCTAGAATCGGCTCATGCAGAGAGGATGGCTCATACAAAGAAGCATCAATGTTCCTAGGTCATATTCCAGAGGACATCTTGAACATAATATTTTGCAAACTTCCTCTTCACACTCTGTTCCAAGTTCAAATCGTTTGTACTTTTTGGCAAACTACTATTTCTAGCTCTGTTCACTTTCACAATCTGTGGGAGCAGAATAATATGCAAATGTGGCTGGTGATGGATCATTATGATGAAACAAGTGGGTCTTCTAATGGGCTTGCA